>WEKY01050500.1:223721-249299 GCA_013390045.1 Picathartes gymnocephalus
AAAAAAAAATCCATTACCTCAAAGAGTCTTTGATGGGGAAAAGATGGGAAGAAAAAGGTGCAGATTCTCTCAGGCCCAGTTTGGGTAGCCAGACTGAGATGCAGCCACAGTGATACAATATCCAGTGCTAAAAAACACCCCTGGTATGCTGCTCTGGCAAGATCCATCCCAATTTCTGGGGTTACAGCCCCAACTTTTTCTGATTAACCACAGCAATGCTTGAGCTCTCCTTCCCTCTGGCTGCCTCTCATCCAGGGGGGGCTCAGGCTCAGATTGTAATGAACCTCTTCCCCTGCCCTTCGCAGCACCAAGGCTGGCAGAAGAGGGCACTGAAGGTCCCCGTCCCGCAGGGTCTGGGGATGTTTTACACAAGCCTGAGGGAGGAACAGCGCACCGCCAACAAAAGGCGCTTTATTGCAGGAGGATGAAAGGCAGGATGGATCGAGGCAGGGGCTGGATTAATTGGATATGGAAAAATACCGAAATATATACATGGAGGGAGAAGCAGCGAGGTGCTCCTGCAGGACTGAGTTCAGGAAAAGCCAAATTGATGTGCTTAGATAAAGATGCTGAGAGCTGATTCTTCGGTTGCAAGTGGTGCTGCCAGCCTTCTGCAAAAGAGGTAAGGGAAAAAAAAGCCCCCAAAGCTGCTTAAAATATCCCCTGTACCTTCCCAAAGCATGATGGCAGGGGAAGAATACTCACCTCCAGTGATGAGCCTGGGGCTTAGGCAGGACCCTCCCTCCTCCTGGCCTAAGAAGCCACTAATGAATTCAGTGAAGTCAGTCCAGAAGATCTGGGAAACACAAAAGGTTGAATGAATTTGAGTTGCTTAACCCAGAGAAGAGAGTGTCAAGGGCAAAACTGAGTCTGCAAATACAGGTGGTGATGGCTGCAAAGTGGGAGAGAGAAACCTGTTCCCTGCATCCAACGTGAGGAGGAGAGGAAGGGACAGGTTAGATGTTGGCAATCCTCTTTCCAGCAGCACTGGGGAGGATCTGGGCAGCCCAGGTCCCATCAAGGGTAGTTTTTATTGAGGAAAGCTGCAATTTTTGCAGCTCCCAGGGCAGGTGGATTGCTGGTATGTTGTGGGTAATTACACCACTACATCTTCCCACCGCTGCCTGCAGCATCCCACACCCCAACACAGCAGCTTGGCCTCTCTCAGAGCAGCGACTGGAAGAGGAATATGACTGATTTTCCATCAGCTCACCAAACAGGTGAGAAAATAACGTGCAGAGCATTGCCCTTCCTGTAGAGCGAGCAGAGATGAACAGGGATTTATCTCAGCTCTCCCCCTGATAAGCAGCCCCCTCTCCAGGCTGGAGAGGTGCTGGGTGGGGGGAAAAGGGAGGAAGGCAAACACCTGTGGGACCTTTAGAATCACAATTCACTGCTTTCCACCTCTCACTGAGGATAGTTCAGTGGCTAGAGCTCTTTGGGAGATCTCAGATCCATCCCTGCCTTCCTGTGTCTCACTTCTGCCTTATTATGGTGCATTTCCCTCTTCTCCCCTCCAAAAAGGAAAAAAAAAAAAACCCCAACCCAACCCTTCAGCTTTTCTGTGATGAGTCAAGAATGTTTCTGTTCACCTGAAAGCCTTCAAAATCAATATATAACTTACCTGTAATAATCCCACACTTCAGAAAATTGCCTCAAATCACATCTATTTGGGGGAGACTAATTTAGACTGGCTTCCCCCAGGAATTCCTCCTCTGTAGGCGCATGGCTCAGTCCTGGGAGCAGCAGGTTGATGGAGCAGGTACATAAATACCCTTGGATAGAAGCCTGGCTCGGTGTCCCACCCACCTCACAGCTGGCCATGCCTCTCCTGGCTGCAGCCCCAGCTGATTTCCAGGCCTCCATCTCTTCTTAACACATTTTTTTTTCCCCCCTGGATTCTTGAAATTAAATGCTGCTAATTTATTTTGCAGGAAACCCTGCAACCTGCTGGTACGTCTCTGCCAGCTGTGACCTCATCCCCCAGTGATTGGATTTTGGAGTAAATTAATAGAACCAGTTCATTAATTAATTGCAACTAACTTGTGCGGTGAACTGGACCCATCTCTCATGTTCCCAGACTGCCCAGGAACCGCTCCAGATTCCAGCTCAGGAAGCACTTACCACGTTTTAATTTCAGCTGAGTGGTTTGCATGAACACTTCCCCGTGTCCCAGCTGTTAGCAAACAGCAAACCTTAAATTAGCCCCTGCTCAGCTCCTGCATCTGACCCCCCAAAATAAAGGGGGAGCCCTGAAAACAGCACCCCCAGGCATCAAAGCTCCTGTAGCCGAGGATAATACTGAACATCTACATCCTATTGTAGACAGGAGCTGGCAGCAAGTGAATGCTCCAGCGAAATCTCTAAACGCTGCACATATATTTTGGGTTTATTCGCTGGGCTTTCCACTGAATCTTATTTGCTGGCATGGTTTGGGTTTTGTTGTTTCGGTTTTTTTTTTTTTCTCCTTTCCTTCTTTCTCCCCGGGAGAACTTAATAAATCTTTGAAATCATCAAAAAGAAATGCAGCTTCAACACTTAGAGAGCACGGTTAAGTTGCTTCCCGGCCATATAAACTAAGGCTGTAAAGTCAAACATTTCCATGCCATAACGCAAGGCAAAAACGAGGGTTTGGGAACAGAGGGAGCAGGGACGGCCCAACCTCAGCTCTGCCATCACCCGGGGCTGGACAAGCCCGGAAAGCCCACGGCTGGCTGGCTGGCTGGCGGCGGTGACGGGGATGTCACTGTCGTCCCCAGCCCACCCAGCTTTTGCCATCGCTGCCCTCCTGCCACACGCAGAATTTCAGCCGCTCTCGTTGCGGTGGCTGTCCCTGCGCACCCCGCGCCGAGGCGGGGCTGGCTCGATGAATCCCACCTGCACCGAGGCACGGGCACCAGCAGCTGCGGCGAGGGAGCGGCGGAGGCAGGTGGGACAACCCGGGGGTGCCCACCTCCTCCCCGTCTCTCCTTGCATCTCTTAGGAACGGGCTCGCAGAGATGGGAGAACCCCCTCGAAACCCCGAGGGAGGAGCCTGGTGGCACCCACCGGCTGCAGGAAAGGGAGGACCGGGAGTGGAAACGGGCGGCACCAGCGTGGGACACATTCGGGACACAGGCAGGAGCACGGCAGGATGGAGACAGGCAGGACCAGGGATGGATGCAGGCAGCATTTCCATGGCAACACAACAAAAAAAGCGGCACGGCCACCGCTCCAAGAGGAGAAAGGGGTCAGGAAGAACTTTGTTGCCATGGAGGGCGCAGGGACACAAGTCCTCCCAGCAGCAGGGAGGAGTTGAGGTTCCCACCCCAGGATGTGTCACCCACCAGCATCTCGGGGTGCCGGGGGTCTCTGGGTGCTTGTGATGCAGAGAGCTGAGGCTGTGCCGTGCCCTTGATTTACTCTCTCCAGCCTCCTGCTTTCTAAATCTCTCTTTATTAGTATCACCACGCAGCAGAGTGCAATTAGCAGTGTATTAGCAATAAAAAAGCAGCCAGAGCCAGAAGTACCGGAGGTTATGGCTTTAAATCCTGCATCTGACAGGGTGGCTGTGGACAGGCACCCTCGCCATGACCCCCAGCCCAGGCTGCGATGTCACCCACGGCCACGGACGAGGGGAACCCCAGCACCCCTCCAGCAGCTCATCCCCCGTCTCCAGAGCTTTTATGGGTGCTGCAGCAGAGCTGACACCAGTCCTGGCCGCATTTACCCATCTATATTGATTACCCTGTCAGCTCATTTGAATAATTAAAACCAGATGGAGTCCTTTGAAGCATTTAAGGGAACAGCACCGGGAGCATCCCCGGAGCTGTGTGGTTTCGGCAGATGGGTGCAGGGGATGCTGGGCAGCTTTTGCTGTCAAACCTTCCTCTCGGTGACACTTGCCACCCTGTGTGGTGCCTCCCGTGCCCCCGCTGGCAGGGAGGGGGTGGTGGAATCAGCACAGTTCCCACCCCCGGGCACGTTGGTGGGAATGAGTGCTCTTGTACACAGCTACCGTTCCTTATATAAACAGCATTAAAGCTGCCAGCCAGCCACAACCCTGATTAACAGCAGCAAATAAATGAACCCCCTGCCAGCAGCCCAACGTTCCAGTGTGTGTAGGGAAGGGGGAGCCCCAGCATCCAGCCCCACCTCGGCATCGTGACCCCCCAGCTCCTGTTCCAAATCTCACCCATCTGCAAAGCTCTTACACACCAGGTCTCTTGGCAGGGACCCTCTGGCTTCTTAAAATGGATGGGTGATACCAGCTCAGCTCTGGTTACTTGTTATTCCATGGTCTTTTCAAAGGGAGTAAAATATTCCTGGCATGGTGCTGGTTATGCACTCCTGCCATCACGCAGGGATGAGTTATCTTTACAGAAAGAAGCATAGATTAATATGTCAAATGAAAATGAACTATCGGCAGAATAAGATGAAAATGCAATGGCCAGTGACAGGGAGAAAAAGAAGAGAAAAAAGAAAAGTAAGCTTCTTGGGAGGACAGGAGCATTAAAAACTGAGGAATTGATCAGCGTTGGTGAAGTTGGATGGAGTTTGAACACCCTGCACTGGGCAGGGACCTTCTTCTCCTGCCCGGAGCGGAGCTCCACAGCCTCACCGTGACTGGGCTTTGTCCTTCAGACCTGGTCCCACCATCCCCACCTCTGTCCCCAGGGAAAGGGGATTTCCCAGGGGCAGGTGAGCAGCTGGGGCGAAGCTGAGATGCTCGGAGCAGCTCTCCCCTTGCAGCACACCACCCCTGACCCTGGCCCTGCTCAAAACCTCCTGCTCCAGGCTGCTTTGAAGCCTCTGGACCAGCTGCAGAAGGTGACCCCTTCCACTGGTCTCCATCCCACCATGGGACACATTTCCTCTTTTCCCCAGCACCACCCATGCCCTGCTCCCTGCTCGTGGCTCGTGGTGCCCATCACTGCACCGTCCCGCCCTGACGTGATTTCCCAACCACCAGAGATAAATACCACTCTAAAATATTTTTCCAAGTAGGAATGGGTGGGCTCCAGCAGCGTGTCACAGGCACCTCACAATTTACAGGTGTTTATCATCTGCCACGAGCGGTTGAGCCGAGCTGGTTTTATTTAGACATACTTCCAGTACCTGGAAATAGCTATTTATACGTCCCAGTGTTTTGACGTGGTTAGGTGCCTGGATTTTGATGGATCAAAGCCATGAGCAGCAGGCTGGCAGGTTGCTGTTTCCTTTCCTCCCAGCAGAATCCCATGCTCAGGCATCGGGGGGGAATGGGGAGACCCTGTGCTGGGCAGAGTCCAGCAGCCTCCCTTCTCTCTCCAGCTCCTCAGCATGGAAAAGAGGCCAAAAAGATCCCTTTTCCTGCCTGCTGCTTGCTGCCTCTGTTGGAGACAAGAATTAATTAAATTTCCCTGCCTTTGTCACTGCCTGGGGAATTTTTCAGCTCCCTCCAGCGCAGGGTGCATCTGATTTAAGGGGGGAATAGGGATATACTCGGTTATACGTGTGCTAATATTGCAGACAGGATATCACCCCTGAGCACTGAACCCATTGCAACAGGAATATTTGCAAAGCTGCCTCTTCATTTCCCCAATCCCTGGGGTGCCAAAGCCCCCTCCATCAGTACTGGAGTGGGCAGGGCCCAGCCCAACCATAAATCCCACAGGCCTCCACCACCTCAGTCAGGCTTATGGCCAGGCAGGAACTTACACAGCAGAATAAGGGGTGGTTCCCTCCGAAAATCCCCCAGTAATTTGGCTTCCCCCTGCTCTCTGGGACTTTCAGAGCTGACAGGACCCTTCCAGAGCCACAGAGGTTGGCTCACCCACACCACAACGCCAGGAAAAAGAAAGAGAGGCTGCTGTCAGCCAGGGGGAGAGGACCAGACTGTCCCATCCTCGTGGGACACCTGATGCCACCCAGAGCCACCCTGCTCAGGAGCTTCAGCCCTTGAGGACGCAGGGTGCCTGGGCAAGGAGCATTTCCCCAGCTCAGCACAGGCCACCTGTACCCTCCGCCCCGTCCTTGCCTGCCCAAGGGTGGCAGGGCTGTAAATGCTTTTGGTGGAGGGACCTGCCATGAATCACTCTGGATTTACAGCTGAGCTGCCGGAAAGGGAATGGTGTAACTCTCAGGAGACAGGCTGGTGTGGAACGAACATCCATCAAGCACAAATTCTGGATTATTTAGCACCGCTGGATGTTGCCAAGAGAAACACCCCCTGTGCTGGACAGCCTGTGAATGGATTCAGCCGCGGGGGACTGCTCAGCAGATGGAAAGTTTCTGTCCTCCTTGTCAGAGGAAATTGGGGTGCTTAATCCCCCCTCTGCCCACGGGGTGAGCCCGGTGCCCGGCGGAGGATGGGTCGCAGCTCCGCACAGCCCCATCTGGATCACGGATCCTGGAGCCAGAGGAGTCTGGCAGCAGTGCCAAGCAATCCTTTTTATGAGCAGCACTTAATTATTCGCCCTTTTAAAACGTTTTGCATCATAAATCTGGAATGGAGCAGAGGAAGGTGATTACTCCGCCACTCGCTGTGCCTTGCTGGGGGCCAGGGGCGTGTGCTGGGCACGGTGGCCACAGCCTGGGGATCCCATCCCAGGCAGCACCCAGCCTCGCTGACACCTGCAGTGCCACTTTGCACTGAATTAGGACCCGCACAGGAAGATTTAGGGAGGTGAGATGTGCCTCAGAGAGCAGCAGGATCCATCACCAAATCGGTGTGTCCTCAACACTGACAGCCCTAAATCCAGGCAAGGGAAGGGGGCAGGAGGCACTCTCCAAAGCACAGCCTGGGAGGCCACAGGGGTCCCTGTGACAGACAGAAGCCATCTTTCCACACACAGGCTGTATTTTGTTCTCCCCAAGTCCTGCCCGTGCCAGGCTGTTGATCCCACTTTTTGGGAACGTGGCTTTTCTGCTTGGCTCTACCGACTAATTCAGGAGCAGACCAGTGGGATGGCCCAAGAGTTAAACTCAACCTTTGTTACATAAATAGCCCTCCTAATTGTGCCCTGTCACATCCCTTTAACTTAAGGGAAGAGTTTCCTCAGCCAGAGAGGGATTTGAGCTTGACTTTTGAGGTAAGACTTGCAAATCCCAGGAAACCTGAGCACCCAAGTCCAGTGGAAGGTGTCCCTGCAGGGGGGTTGGAACTGAGTGATCTTTGAAGTCCCTTCCAAGCCAAGCCATTCTGAAATTCTATGATCTGAGCCATCACAACGAGCTTCCCAGTCTCCTCAGCCCTTGCAGAGAGAAAAACAGATTCAATCTGCCCAAATGCCGGCTTTTTAGGAGGGATTTTGGATTCTCTCCCAACCTGGAAACTTTATATCGGTTCTTTGCCGTTTTCCTTAAATTGGCAGTAAAAATTGAGGGAGACTAAAAGTCTGTGATTTGTACTTTGCACATGGGGAGCGGAACAATCTTTTGTTCATTTACTGTGACAACTGCAGTTCAGATTTAATTATTTACGATAATGTTCCAAGGCGCATTAGGGAATGTTCTCTTAGTTCATAAAAAATAATGACGCCTTGGTGCTGAGTGGCACCTAGCTACAGGCTCTGCCACTGCACTGGGGGAGGCTCAGGCAGCTCCAGGAACCCGGCAGAAGCCACTTGTCACGCCTCATCTGTCGGGTGGCTCAGGGGCTCTGCCAAGCACAGCCCCCCCGAGCCACCCAAGCCGTTCCCACATTCCGTATTCGCCACCCGGAGTCCAGGACAGGATCACGCCACCAGCACCCTCAGCTGCTGCAGCTTCTGCACGAGCAGAGGCTCCTCTCCAAGAGCCCCAGCTCCCCTGGCTGGTTAAGGGGTGTATCCCCTTAATAATGGGTGTATTTCTATTCCACTCTCCTGAAAGAGAGCCTGGAAACCCCCATTCCCTCCCAAAGCTGCTGCTGGCAGCCCTCGCTTCATGTTTTCTCTTTGTCCTTGTCTAAACACCCACTGCCCCACCTCTGGTCCGTCTTCCAACACTTCTTGCTGTGTCCTTCTCCATTAGTCACAGGAATTAGGGGAGACAGTTGGTATTTCACTATTAAACGTCTCACATCCAATAAATAGTTCATTATTCTCCTCTGATTAGCAGCTCCACTTCCATCAGTTCAGAATAGTTATGGGTTTTTTCCCTCCCCATCTTCAAGGAGTAGCACAGTTTCTCCTAAGATCTGTTATAATCAAAGGATTGGAGCTCTGGAAATGTCCTCTGCATACGCAGGAAGGTTTTTTCCTGCTCTCCCTCTCTGAGAGCCAGCGTGCTTTGAAACTCTTGCTCCTGGCTCCACGAAACTGCCTGTACCTGACCTGGTTTAATTTCAGCCTTGCCCAAATCTGCCACCAGCTCATTTAGCTGCAGCCCTGAGAGCTCTCTGTGGAGCTGGCCACAGGTCAGCTCACATACTTTTATTACAATTGCAGAGTCCACACACAGCCTGCAGCTCTGGATATTGGACACCTTCCCTCCCAGGGCTATGAACTCACTCTCCTCCAGCCACCCAGCACCACTGGGAAGGGAGACAGGAGCTGCACCCCGGGCACAGCCCCTCTTTTCCCACAGTGCAGGTGTCAACATCAGGTTTCACATCATATCCACAACTTCAAAGGCTGCAGCGGAAATCGGAGGTGGATGCCATCTTTTGGGACATTTCCAGCATTTCTGACATGGCAAGCAGTGCCCCAGAAAGCGCTGACCCAGCTGCCCGGTTACAGCCATGATGGGCCAAGCAAGATGTAAGAGCATGAAAATTCCAATGAATATTCATTTTAAAACTCGCTCAGATATTCCCAGGGTAAATGTGGCTCTGTATTAATTTCACTCTGCACACGGAGCACATTGTTATTGCAGAGAGGAAGCTGCACAACCAGATAAAAATAGCTTTGGGGGTCTCTCACCAGGGCAGGAAAATTCTAGGACCCCAGCAGCTCTTCCTCCACATGTGCTGAAGGACCATGTTCCCCCTGGCAGAGCTGAGCCAGGACTGGAGCAGCAGGTCCCCCCAGGCTCAGAGAAGAGGGCAATTCCCTTCCAGCTCGCATTTTTCCAGAGGTGTGGAAAAAGCCCACTCTGAAAAGAGGCACATAAATGCTCTCGCTGGGCAATCAGTGCAATTAGCTTTGCTGACCTCAGAGCCAAGGCTTCAGCTGAGTCTCACAGGTCACGAGGAGCAGGGCAGCGTAATTAGCCAGCGACGTCCAGAGCAGCGAATCCCAACGGGAGCCAAATAAACCCAACCACTCGAGCTCTTCCTTCACCAGTTCCCTGGCTTTTCAACACCCGAGGAGCTCTCCTTGCTGCAAGCCCCAGTTTGTCCCACTCTGTTGACACCCCTTCCATCCTTCCCCACTTCTCACCCCCTGCAGCTCTTCCCAGGCCATAATTGGGATGATGGCCACGCTTGCAGGCGTGTCTGTCATCGAGCTGCTCTTTCTATCCACTCCATACCACGAGACCCACACCTATGGATGCATCCATCATCCCTGTGTGCTGCTCTGGCATTTACATCCTTGTGAGGGGCTCTGGATTGCCTGGGAGATAACAGGCTTGCATCTCTAACGGCTCCTCCGGTGTTTGTACCCGGCTCCATCCCTGCCTGGCTGCATCCCTCCCGTTCCAGGTCTCTAACTGCTGTGTGACCTGGGGGTGCAGCTCCAGCTGAGCACAAATCACCCTGCCAGCCCGGCCCTCAAAGCAGCACCTTGGGACCATCTCAGGCAGCTCCTCACAGCCCCAGCAACGGGGATGAGGATGGGAGGGAGGGGGACAGCGGGGACCAGGATGCACAACCAGCACAGACCCACAGCCAACACAGCTCTCTGCTGTGCAGGGCCTCCAGCAGCCAAAAAAAGGGCGTGAAGATTTGGAGCTGGGCAATTGTAGGGAGAAGCAGCCAAGCTTCAGAAGGACAGGCAGCTTCTGCCTCAGATCAGGAAGAGCTGAATCTCTGCCTTCTCCTCTCAGCCCTGGAAAACAAATCCCTTCCAACTGCTCAGGGTCAGCTGCTGCCTGGCTCTTCTTAATTCCCATAAATCACAGCTCCTCACTTTCCACCTGTAAATTTGGGGAGCAGCACCTTGTGCTCCGTGGGTTAAAAGACACAATGAACTGTTTGGGATGGTGGGTGGGCCTCTCCATCCCACGGGCACCAGGATGAACCAGCACGGAAAAAACAATCCAGAGCCAGCAGGGATTGGGGAGGGGCCAGGGCTGAGCCACCCCCAGCCCTTCCCTCCACCCTGGCGAGGACGCCGCAGCTCTTTCCCCATCCCACTCCTTGTTCAGGGGCTTGTTCCACTCCGGGCTCAGAGGGTGTTTCAGCCATCTCAGTGCTTCTAATCTCTTTGGGAACATTGCTGAGAAACACAATTTCAAGCCTCCCAAGATGTGACATGACTTGTAATTTGAGGCAGAGGTGAGAGCCTACCGCGCAAGGGACAGAAAACAAACGGCTTCTGCACCTTGCTGCTCCCAGGCCTCCTCCCCGCGGTGCTCCCCTTTCCAACCTGAGCCCCCAAACCCGGGACTGGAGTCTCTGGGCAGCCCCCTCTGGCAGGAGGGCACCTCTGGCCTCCTTCCTCTCAGCCAGCACCCCGGGAGAGGAAAGCAGAGCAGCTGGATGAGGAGCAGGAGATGTGGGGCACGGGGGGATGTGCAGAGGGCAGGGCTGGGGGGCTCCGAGGAGCCAGGGCAGCCCTTTGGGGGCAGCCCCGCAGAGCAGGAGGCTGAGTGGCACCTTCTGGAGTGCCTTCTGCTGGCACCCAGCCCAGGAACCCCCAAAACCAGTCAGCTCCCAGTTCCCTCCCTCTGCAGGGACCCCCAAATCCCACCTGCTGACCAGACCCCCCTCTTTTGCCAAATACCCTCCCACAGCTCCACTTGGATTCTCTCTCCACAAAAAGAGCTCTTGGATCAGATCCAGGCCCAAACTCTCCGTCAGGGGCTCTGGCTGAGCACTCCCCAAACTGACCTGTCCCCAGCCCCTGGGGCAGGGGCTGCCCACCCCAAATCCAGGTAATTCTGCTCCATTCCACCTGATTTCCCAGTGCTCTGGTGGGTGATGCTGAAGCAAGAGGAGAGAGAACACTGCCAATTAACCCTGACATTGCTGGGGCCACAGCAAGGGTGAGGCAGAGGAATGGAAACATGAAATCTCAGCACCAGGCAAAGCCAGTAAAGCATCCCAAATGTCACTTTTTTTTTTTTTTTAATAATCTATTATTGTTTTTACTAGAGAACACAGGGATTTTGCAGGACCCACCCATGGATCTGCACAACTCTCAAGCCCCCCGTGAGGGCCTGCCTGGCTGGGAAAGGCATGGAAAGGAAATGAGTGGGATGGAGCTGGCCATGCGCCTTCGTTTCACATCAGAGAAGGAGATAATAACCACCTGTGATCCTGTAAATTTTGATTTACACTCCAGCATCCCAAGCAATGCTCTGTTCATGGCTCAGGTGTTAATTGGGAGATTCCTCCTCATTTGTGAACGTAGCAGCTCCCCAGTTTCTTGGCTGGGTGATGGTTTCATTATCATTTCCTATATGTTAGCTTTAAATCCCCAATAATCCCACACAACTGGAGCCCATTCCAAGTGAGCAGCAAAATCCAATTTAGGATCCTATTCTCTGGGACTATGTAACCAGAGCCTGCTTCGTGCAGGCACAAAAATCCAATTCAGCTGCTTTGCCTCTCAACAGCTGCCCCTATGAGACTTTTCCAGATGAAAAAAAAAACCAAAAACATAAACACAAACCCCCACAAGCCAGACTTGGAGGTGAGCCTTCCCTCTGGGAGGGCTGGCACTGGGGGGAAGGTGGCTGTGGGGCTGCAGGCAGCTCTGCTGCTGCACCCCTGCCCTGCCCCCAGAGCTTTGGCGGGGTGTTTTTGGCAGGCAGGTCCTCTCTCACATCATCCCCGACCAGCAAGCACCTCCCCAGGCACTTTCCAGGTAACACTTCCCCCCCCTCACAGCCTATTCCCAAATGCAGTTTAGTCCTCTCAGGCTTCTCGACCATTCTCACTTAATTTCCATTAATCCCCATTAAGCACACACCATTCACAAGTCACTCCAGTGCAGAGTATTTAAAGATTGCCCAAACTCAGTGACTTGCCCTGTGTCACTGCCAGGCTGAGGATGTTCCCCACATCCTGGGGCTGGAGCCATGCTGGAAAATCAGGGTTGGGAGCCAGTGACGGAATTCCCAAAACCAGAATTTGGGCAAGACTGAGTTTCCAGTGGGATTGAATCTCCAATTTCCTGAATCCCCTTTTCAGGGTTCTGGATTTCAGACACTTCCTTGCTAGAAATGATAGGAAAGGGCTCTGTCACCCAAAAGGGCTGCTGTCCTCTCTGCAAAGTCACAGAGATGGCCAGGAAGAGCCGCACGGAAAGAATGGGAGCCAAACCCACCCCAGCAGAAACCCTGACTCGATTCAGCCACAAGGGTTTTCTTCATTTTTTTGTCCTTAGATGTTGCACTGCAAACTCACATTTCCTAGGCAAAAAGCCTTTTGAACCAACTCTTTGCTGTTTTGAATGCTTGCAAATCACAGGAATGGACATCCCAGAGCATTTCTGGACGCCTGCTTTCAAACTGGGGAGATTTATCCAGCCTGACCTTCTCCACACGCTCTTTATTTGACAAAGGAGCAGTTTCCAACAAATACAACCCAAAGCTGCTCCAAAAATCCATCCTCACAGCCTCCATGCTCTCTCCTCCTCGTCTTACAGCTGGTTCATCCTTTCCTCCTCCTGCCTTACTCTTCCTCCTCCAACCTGAGTTCTTCCCTCTTGTGGTTAATTCCCCCAGGCTCTGGGTTGTCTGGGGATCATCTGCACCCAGATGAAGATTTCTTTCTCCACACACACACCCTGGCAGCCTTGCCTTTCACAGGAAAGTCTGCTGGGATGTACCCGGCCCTTCTAACAAGCCAGAAAATAAAAATAATGATTACCTGTAGAGGAATTAAATTTGATGTGCCTCGCTGAGAATATGTGGAATGAGCAAAGTCAGAAACAAAGGGGTATTTTCACCCATTTAAGGAGACAGGATGAGGAGAGGGATGCGTGATTTTGTGGAAGCAGGTACAGCTCCTTAACTGGGGGTTCTGAGCCCCAGGAGAGGCTGGGAAGGTGCATGGGGTCAGCTGGAGAGATGCAGAAGGTGTCGGAGGAGAAGGGGAAGAGGGACTCTGTCTGGAGAAGGCTGAGGAGGTGATGGAAGGGCTGAAGCAAACCCCTGCCTCAGGGATGGGGGCCCTTCTCTCACCTCAAATATTTTTACCCCACTCCCTTCTCCAAGCAGTCAGTCTTTGGTGGCTCTTGTCCCGTTTCTGTCATTCCTACTTCCCTCTCTCCACCTGCAGTGTGACCCAGGCACGCCCAAGTGTACACAGCCCAGAGCTCAGCAGGTGGAAACACAACAGAGACTGTTTTGTTTGGGTTTTTCCCCCAGTGAAACAGCTCTGTTTGTGCCATGTCGCTGCATGACAGCTTTCCAGGGGCTCACTGAAGCTGCTGCTGGGCTGCAGGATCCTGGCAGGAGGCAAAGCCACCCTGGGTTGCTGAGCTGCCACTCTCCCTGATTATTTTGGGTATGCCTGGAGAGCAGATCTCCCACACCTCGTGGGCAGAGGTTTCACCGAGGCTCCATGACCCTTACTGGGCGCTCCAGTCCTACCAGCACATCCATGGTGCCACCAGTATTTGAAGCTTGAAGAGGCTAAAGGTACCTCAGGAATATTTTTCATGGGGAAATAAACCCCTTTACCTCCCTGGCACAGGTTCAGCTCCAGCCCAGGGTCAATAAAGACAGAAAGTCGTTGCCAGCTGATGAATTCATGCAAGGGAATAAAGCACTGGCCTCACTCTGGTTACGAGGAGACAGATGTCCACATTGCAGCTGCTCCTGTCACACCACTGCTAACCAGCCTCTTCCACCCAGGCCAGGGGATTCCCTTCCCACCAAGACAAGTCTAAGTACCCACAAGGGGATTATTTCTGGAAGCATCTTCTCCGCTGCCTTGTGCCTTCACAGAGAAAAAAGCCAGCAGCTGGTTCCCTCCCACCAGCACAAGACCTGGATCCTGCACATCACCAGTTTTTACTGGGAATCAGCTCTGCCTGGTGGGGCAGGGCATGTTCACAGAAGCCCTCCTTGCTTTGGAGAAAAACTTATCCCCAGGACCTTCTCTGTGACTCTTCCCACAGCTACTGCATTCACAGGAAAATGTCACCTGCTGGGCTTCACAGCTGGCCCTCATCTTCATTCCTGCTGCACGACTGTGTGGATTGATACAGCTCATGGAAACTCCAACTTTACACCCCCCGGAAGGAAAAACCAGTGATCCAAGCAGAAACCATCCTGTCAGCATCTCCCCCTTGTGTTAGCCCCGTGTCTACACCAGAGAGTCCCCACACACAACTGAAGAAGCAGTGCTGTCCCAAAAGTCCCAGCTTTGAGCCCTGGATTTATGGGGCCTCCTCCCCGCAGGACTTGGGTCCTGCCAGCACCAGCCCAGGTGCTCCGGGGCACTGCAGGGGAGAGAAGGAAAGGGCACAGAGGGGAGCCAGGAAAGCAGCCAGCAGCTGCTGGGCCAGGCTGGTGTCACGGAGAGGAAAAGGGCAGAAACACAAGCGCACCCCTGGGGACAGCCAGCCTTGCTCCGTGGAGGACACGGCCCCGCTTTGCCACGCAGCCAGGGGGACAAATCCTGCCAGAAATAAGGCCCCAGTTACTATGGTGATCAGTACTTGCAAATAGAACCCTGTGCCACCAGCTCTTTGTGACAGCGATTTGGGCGAGCAGACGGGCAGGAGATGGTCCCCGCCACCCCAAGCCCTCCCTGCTGGGGACAGTGCAGAGGAGACCCCCGGCAGAGCCCCCTCCTCCAGCCCCCAGCGACACAGCCTGGGGGCTCCAGCTGACAAGCAGGTTTAATGGAATGTTTCTCTCTTTATGTTTCTCTTTCCAGCAAATAAAACCAGAGCGAGATAAAAATATATGGCGCTTAAAGGGGACACTGCCAAGGAATTTTTATCTGTTTTAATTTGCATTTTACTCTCCATTCGTTTGTGGCACTGTGGCTGCAAAATCGCATTTTTGAAAATTTTTATTCCCTTTCCTGAGTTTTGTCACTTTTCCAGCTGGCAAATAGTGAGTGAGACCCCTTGTCCCCTGGGCTGCTCTCAGAGAGAAGTGCAGGTAACCCTGCAAACCACACCAGGGTGATGTGCTTTGTCCCGCCCCTTGTTGTCATTACGGCTTCATTTATACCCTGGCTCCTGGAATTAACAACTGGAAGGAGGATATTAGCGTCTGGATAAAACCCCAATGCCTGAGAGATCCTAGCCCTTCTCCCCCGTAAATTTTGACAGAATTTATTGCTCTCTGCCACATCGGGACCCGAAGGTGGAAATGCAAGGCAGTGGTTTTCTTCTCAGGATAAACTAATGCCAAGCTAGAAACAGTCCAGCTAGAATTCCCCACAACCTCCACTTAGAGCTCCAGGACAAGCCCAATTTCCCTCCTCCCTGCTCAGGCCCTGCTAATTTCCCCAGCCGCCGTGATAAATGGCTGTGCCGGCCAAGTGACATCTTTCTAATCTGCTCCAAGACAGATGGGTTCCTCTGCCGGGAGAGAAATCCCACGGTTAAACCTGACTGGGAGGGAAAGCACAGCCCTGGAAGCCGGAGCGATGTGAAAGGGGGGTGTGGGGGGTGTCATCGGATCCTTCTCTGCTTATTTATCCACACATTAGATGGGCATCAGTAAGAGTTTTGGGGGCTTCAGGCACTGTGAGCTTTGCTGGGGATGGAGAGAGGGAGCACGAGCACCTTCCCCGGCCAGCTCAGGGAGAAACTACCACCTTCCCAGGTCAAGAAGCCTCTTCAGTCTTTCTCCGAGAAGCTGGATGGTGAGCAGCAGGTGAAGCAGCAGCCAGGCCCTTCCAGGGTCAGGGCTTCGAGCTGCTGCTGCTCTGGTGCACCTGCAAAAAAAAAAGTGTGTTTGGGAAGGCAGCACCTGCACACCTTCCCCGGCTGGTTTAATGACAGCAGAGATGGACAACAAGGGGCCACAGAGCAGCAGGGTAAGGCCCTTCCCAGTTAGCCCGGGTGCCAGAGCAGGGGGACAATGCCCAGCGTGCCCGCACCTGCTGAGATCTGCGAGAGACAACGGCCCATGGCGGCAGTGGGGCCGTCAGAGCACCTGCCCATCCCAAACCCCCCGGAGCATCCCTACTCTCCGCTCCGGGAGCATCCCTCCCTCGCTCCCTTCCCCGGCCGGCGAGCACGGAGCGCTGGTGCCATCTCCTGGGCTGCGGCCGCTGCCAGCGGCTCCCGAGCCCTGCCCGCTGCGGGAGCGTCCCCGCACCCCATTCCCTGTGCGACCGAGGCACCCTGAACACACGCTCGCTGTCGCACCCAGCCCAGCGGGACCGCCCCAGACCTTCCTCCCCTCCCAGCCTGCTCCCAGTGCTCTGCCCAGAGCCTGCCTTGGCCTCACGCTGCTTTTAGTGGGCTTTAGCTCTGCCTTGGTGAGGAAGAGCCTTTCTTCAAGCAGACACCGTGCTCCTCGCGTGGAGGGACAGGGCAGGGTTCGACTGGATATTAGGGAGAAATTCCTCCCTGCGGGGGCGGTGAGGCCCTGCCACAGGTTGTCCAGAGAAGCTGTGGCTGCCTCATGAAAATGCTCAAAGTCAGGTTGGACAGGGCTTGGAGCAACCTGGGATAGTGGAAGGTGTCGCAGCCCACGGCAGGAACTGAATGGCCTTTAAAGTCCCTTCCAACCCAAACCCCTCTACAATTCTATCCCAAGGTCCCCAAGAGCAAGCCCAGCCCTGCCAGATGCCGAGACCTCGCTGGATGCACAGAATCTGCCCGAGCAGCCAGCACAGCTCACCACTGCTCTCCCACCTGCTCCAAGCCCTTCCCAGATCATTCCTCACTCACACAGTGGGGAATTAGTTCCTTGAGAGCACATCAGTCAATATCTACCTAGTGTTAATAGCTGGTTCCTCTGTCTAACAAGCCCTGCAGATGATGGTGAGACTGCTGCCTCCAAATCACAGCTCAGTTCCTCTTCCAAAGCATCCTAAATCCAGGCTAAAAATAAATGGGCTGTATCGATTTCCTTTTTAAAACTAATGCTGGGGAGTGATGTGTTCTGTGCTCAAGGAAAAGCAAAAGGCATTAGTCACAGGGAAGTACAGTTACAGCCCTCCAAACCCCCCACTGGTGTAAATAAAGCCCGTTTCAACATCAAACCCCTTGCACAGGGTCTGGGGGAGCGGCAGCAGAGCAGAGGGGCTGCTCCAAAGGGGTTGTCCCATGGTCCAGCACAGCTCCAAAGCCCCAGCACACGACTTTTTGACTTAAAACCCCATCCCTGTACAGAGGCTGCATGTCAGGTACCAGGGTGGCAACACTGCAAAGTAGCACCAAGTCAGCAGAGAGGAGAGGTTTGCTTACCGTGCTGGGGACACATCCTCATCCCCATCCTGCTCCTCTGAGAGCAAGGGAATCCCCCAAACTGGATAAGGGGGGGGGACAGATGCTCTGCCCAGGCCTAGCCCAGCCCAGTGACACAGCACAGCTCTAGTGGCTGAAGAGAGCTGAGTTTAAAGGCAGCCCGGGGTGGGCAGCGTGGAGGGGGTGGTGGGAGCCCAGGTGCAGCTTGTCAGGACAATTAGCACCCCTGGTCCAGCTGCTTGTCTCCTTAAATTACCAGAACCACAAGTACGGTTTGTTGGCGGCTGCAGAGATGAAACAGGCTTTGGACTGTGCTTCTCCCATCTAGAGCAGAGGTGGGTGGTATTACCAGCTTCCCTGCAGCATCCTCTTCCTCCTTGGGCTCATCCCAAGGCAGGGCAGGCGTGCCAGAAACACCAAACAAACCCTGTGACATCCCCCCTCTCCTCGCCCCGGTGAGCCCAGCACATCTGCCCGACTGTTTCCAACCACAGACACAAGGTTCACTGGGGGAATGGGTGCAAGGCCGAGGCTGCAGACCCACCTCCTCCAGCCAGGGCTTTGCTTCAGCCCGGTCAGATCCAAAGGCTTTGTTTCGTTTCCTTTTATAATCCCTGCAGCACATGGGAAGGCAGATGCTGAGAAGATAAATCCCAGCAGCATTCATGAATGTGCTCTCTCCTGCCAGGGCCGGATGGGATATTCCTTCCAGGCGCTCGCGGAGCGCTCCAAGCACGCTTGCTGCTCTCCTCCCTCGGATGGATTTGCTTCCCCAGCTGCAGCCCCTCACAGCCAGCGGGACCCCCATCCTCCCTCCGTGGGCGGCCGGTCCCCCCCGCCCCGTGCCAGTGACAGGGAGGAGCCTGGGTCTGTCACAGGCCCCAGCTGGGGTTCAGGGTGTAGTTTTGGGGGGAAAAGGCAACTAGAGGAGCTGAGCTCTGCCTATTGAAGGGTGCACAGGGAGCCTCTTCCCTGCAGGTGAGTGTTGGCCTTCCAGGGAAATAGTTGCCAGGTTTGCCTTTGCCCATGCCAAGCAAACAGGCCCCCCAGCTGGCCAGGGAAAGGGCTCTCCCGTGGAAAGGGCTCTCCCATGGAAAGGGCTCTCCCGTGGAAAGGGCTCCCAGCCTGGCCAGCCCGCTCGGGGCTGAGATGCAGCAGGTGAAGTGGGGCTCCCGTGAGAGGTGGGGTGACCGAGAGGTGCCCCCCTGAGGAGGGTGCCCCGCAGGCACGGCAGGGCTCTGGGTGGAGGGCTGCAGCTGCGGACCCCGTCGGCAGCCCTCCACACCTCCCTCTGTACTGGCTGCCCTGGAAACACATCCTAAATAAAGCTGGGATCGGATAAATAAATGTGTCCGGAGGCCGGCAGGTCAGCCAGCACCGAGAGGAGGAGGAGAGGAGCAGCCAGGAGGGACGGGAGCTGTGTCTGCCTCAAACACCAGCCCCAGGACTGCAGGGGAAGGAAAGAATTCAATTTTTCTTATATTTTTTCCCTTCCTCAAAGTCCCCCCAAACCTCCAACCCCCGTGGTGGGCACTCACCAAAGGGCAAGGGCAGCACCCCCGGCCCTGAAAACGGAGCTGGCATTGGCAGTGGCTCCCCGGGCTTGAAGCTGCCTGGCTGGGGGAAGGACGAGGGTCCCTCGTGCAGAACCAGGCTGCCAGCCCTGCCTGGAGAGCTGGCTCTGCCCCTCTGCTGCTCAGCCAGATGTTGGCTGGGAAAGGGAAAAACAAATCCCCCGCTGCTGCCGGGGCCCGGCTGAGGGATGGGAAATGTGCTGGCCAGATGTGGGGCACAGGGCCGTGCTCAGGGCTCGGCGAGGGGGGCGGCCGAAGCTGCCTGCGGCCGGACCTGGCAGGGATGTTCCTCGGCGTAACACGGGAAGTTTCAAGCAGAAGTTGTGATTTCTTTGTTGCAGCAGGGAAATTATTAATAATTTTAAAAGCAGTGGAAGTTTTCCTCTGTCCTTGCTGTGGACAGGTTTGTCTTGGATATTTTCCCACCCGCCTCTTTCTTGCCTGTGGAGTGGACCCTGAGCATCCTTGAGTGGGGGGATGCTCAGGTTGCTTGGACCCATTTCCTGCTCCAGCTGTACTTGCTGCCCTCACCCAAGGCTGATGTTCCCCTGGCAAAGGGTGGTTCATTCCCAGCGGCCCAGAGAGCAAAGCAAACCTGAGGATGGAGAGCCTGAAGTAAAGCCAGGGATGCCTGTTGGTGGGTTGCAGGTAGTCCTGGTGGTTTGGGGATTGTCCTGGTGCGTTGGAGGTAGTTCTGGTGGGTTGGAGATGGCCCTGGTAGGTGGGAGAGGAACAGATGTGTTCAGCCCACCTGCTGCCCATGACGTGATGGGGACAGTAGAGATCAAACTGCACCCTGAAGGCTGAAGCCGTGCACCCTCCTCTTCCTCCATCAGCCCCTAAAAGGGGCAAGGAGAGGGCACTGCTGAGAACAGACAGAGAGAAAAGCCTCCTCGAGTCCTCAGTGGACCCTAAGATAAAGAGCAGGAAAGGGAATACTTTGCAAAACTGAATCTGTACAAATCAGCCAACCCGGCTAATATGAAACCCCCAGACTAAACAGAATTAGCTAATGAACTTACCGAGCCCTTGGCAATTACTCAGAAAAAGTTACTGAAAAAACAGCACATCCCAGGTTTATTTAATGTCTTTATTAATGATCTGAAAGAAAAGTAAACAACAAATTAATTATGTTTGCAGATGACTGCACGCTGGAAGGTGTTGCAAATGCTGCCAAAGACGGCAAAGTCACGCCGAGGGCCCTGGAGGGGTTAGAATTAACCCAGCAGGAAAACGAGCCACATGTAATCCATCAGCCAAACATGGCACGGGGAAAAAGGGCCTGAAATCCAGACAGCCATGAGGAAGGAGAGGTGTGCTGCACAAGGGCCGAGGAGGAGGAGGATGGGAGCACCTTTGGAGAGGCTTGGAAAGGTGCCAGGTTGGGTGGGATGTTGTGTCTGCAAAGGGTCGTGACCTTGTCCTGGATCAGCTTTGCAGCAGGAGGAGAAGCTGGAAAGCTCTTTTGCCAGAGTCCTGCTAACACAGTTGGGAGTGCCGTGAACCCCGAGGGCCAAAGGCCATCCTGATCGCAGCTGAGAGAGGTGGGAGGTTTGCAGAGCAACTTCAGGAATAGGGCCAGGGGTGGGTGACGGCAGCTTTGGGACCGAGTCACTGATCCGGCTCTGTGTGGACACCAGGAACCGCCTTTGCTCTCCCAGAAGTGCCCGGTGCCAAGGGATCTGTGGAGATTATCTCAACTGGTTCGAGCATGGTGGTAAGAACACCAAGTTTTGATCCCTGCATGGACCATTTGCTTAACAGTCGGATTCGCTGATCCTGGTGGGTCGCTTCCAACTCAGAATATTCTGGGATTCTGTGACATCCTGCTTAGCCCGGGGCGGGCGGTGCCTCCGGAGCCGCCCCTCGCACCCCAGGCCGGGCTCTGTCCCCGCTCCTCCCTCTCCTCGCCCGGCGGGAACAAGGCTGCTTTCAGCAGCGGCTGTGGGTGGCGAGGGCCTCTAGCCCTTTAAAGCTGGGTTTGTAATCTGAGCGAATTTCTGCTTTCTGACAGGCGGGAGAAGTTACGGGTCCCTCCCTCGCTCCGCTTTATTAAATATAGTAGTAGCAGGAGCCCTGGGCTGGAAGCAGGCGCCGGCCGAGGTTGTGCCGTCGCAGAGCCCTCGCCAGCCCCGGGGGACACGATGGGTGCCCGAGGTGGCATCGCCACGGTGCTGCTGCTGCTGCTGGCCGGCCACCCCCAGCCCCTCAGCGCGGGACCCCCGGCCGGAGGTGAGTCCCGTCCCCCCATCCCACCCGAGAGTGCAGGCTGGGAAATCCTACGGGATCCGGCTCCCGGGAGAGCTGGGGAGCCAGCGGGGAGCGGGGTGGACGTGGGTGACCCATGGGTGCGGGCTGTCCCTCGCCAAGCTGGCCGGAGCGCGGTGCTGCCCGCTCGGGGACGGGGAGTTTGGGGACAGCCGCGGGTGGCAGAGGAGCGGCTCGGCCGCCGTGGCTCGCAGGGCGGTGGGTGCCGTGCGGTTCGCTTTCCGCAGGGCACACGCCGATGTGCCGCTGTGCGGGACGGGGCTCGGAGCAGCCGCGGGGCTTCGCTCGGCGCCCGGGGCAGCCGGCGGGGGAAAGGCACCGCCGCTGCCCCGCCGAGCCCGGCGCCGCGGGGAGGGAGCTCGCCAGCCCTCCCTGCCCATGTTTGGCCTTGCCACGGGAGCCGTCTGCTCCTCTTCATCCTCCTCTTCGTCCCAGGAGCGGGGGCTCGGCGGGCAGGAGGGAGCCGGGGCGCTTGCGGGGTGTGTGTCACCTCCCGGGGCCGCTCCGTCCGGCTCTCCGGTGCTCTGGGCTGCCTGGTGGCCTCGGGCGAGGCGTGAGTGGCTCACCTCTGCCATCAGCACAGCCCCGGAGGGGGGCGGGACCACCCCTGGAGTGACCACCTGGGGCCCAGGGTCCCCCCCGTGGTGCCACAGGGTCAGAGCTGGGCATAACAGTTACGGGGGGACACAAGTGGGGGATTTGTATCCAGTTTTCCCCACGAAGCAGCCAGGTTTGCCCAGCCAGCTCTCGTCACGCCAGCCTCAGCATCCTGACAGCCGTCCCACAGCCCTGCTCCCTTCCCTGCTCCGTGATGCTCAGAGCTGCCGTGCTCGGGGGTCTCGTTCCACTGGGACGGGTCTGTCAGACTGAGCTGCTGCATCAGCAGCAGCTGCAGCTTTGGAAGTGAAGGGAATTTAAAAAGCACTTTTATGTCCCTAACTCACCCCAAAAATAATACATCATTTCACTGAGCAGTTCCTCTCTCCCAAACTTCCCCTTGGGGACCAGGACTCTGACCAGCAGTGAGGCAGGAGCTTGCTCCCAGCAGTCCTGAAAGGAATTGCTGAAAACCTCCGGTCTTTTGTTTCCCAAACCTCTTCTGCATCCCAGCCTGTGTCAGTGCAAGGGGGAGGATGATCCCAGAGCCCAGCCCCGTGGCCCTTAGCACCTGCAGGGCTGCTGTTGGTCTCTCGTTGTCCCTGCTCCCTCCCAGAGAGCAGGTGGCCTCTGGGACATGCTCCTTTCGTTACCTTAGGCCATGTTCTTTCTATTTTTTCTCATGCACCAAAATAGGAGGGTGCCTGGCAAGCTGAGTGGAAAAAAATCCCTTTTGTTAACGAACAGAGTGGTCTCCTTCCTCCCAGCCCTGACCTTTCCATCCCGGGATGGGATTCCCCCACATGGATCTGCTGCTTGCCCGGTGCCCAGGGTGGGTCTGAGGGCTGCCCTGGCAGTCCCAAACTCTTTCATGGTGAATGGGCTGGAGAAACCCCCAGAAAAACCCAAAATCCCCGTGGCTTTCACTGACACTTGCCAACACCCCCAGCCTCCCCCCAGGTAACTTCCCCATGGCTGTAACAGAGCTCTGGGGATCAGTGGGCACCTCCCCGGCATCCACACACGGGGCTGGGGAAGAAAAGGGAATTTACACCCGTTTTCCAGTGCTGGGGACTGTTTCTGCCCTGGGCTGAAGCGGATGTGAGCCTGGCTCTGGGCAGCAGCTTCCCACGAGCCCCCTGCAGCTGAGAAGATCCCTGCTGAGACCAGCAGTGCTCATTCCAGCTGTTCCACGGGCTGCCCACCGTGGCACATCCCTGTGTCTCCACGAGCAGCATGCTGAGCGTGGGGCTGAGGTTTTTGGGGGTGAAGCCTGTGTTTTGTGTTCCCTCCAAGCTCAGGTTCAGGAACCCAGGGCTTCCTGTCCAGCCCAGCATGGGAAGAGTCATCATGCACTTCATCAAATACAGGATTATACCAAAAATCAAAAACACTCATAAAACTTGTCCTCTTGACATCAGAGTGTGAAGCTTTAGTAAACTGTTTTTCAACAGCCTGGCTCCCCTCCGGTTCCCAGTGAGGTCACCCACAGGCTGGGCTCCCCCAAAATCCCTGTTACTGGAGGTTTGGAATGAGGGGAGGAGAGAGAATTGGATGTGTAGACTCCCCGTGAGCAACGTTCACCCCAAGATTTCAGCAAGCGGGTGCCAAAAATGCGACACCCTCCAAAGTTTAGGTGGGCCCCAGAAGTAATGGTGGGGTCCTGGGGAGGCAAGTGGGATAATGGCTTGTCCAGGATAGGGAGCAGTGTCTGCCCCGGGGTATCCACCCAGGATCCCTTCTGCCTCCTCCAGGTTTCTCAGCTCCATGGAGCCACCTCACCTCTTCCTTTCCTCCACTTTTGGAAATCTGACTGATTTATTCAAACTTTCTTTTTTATGATCGCACCACATGTTTTAAGGTCATAGCTCAAAGCAGCTGGAAAAGTTTCCAGCTGATGGGAAAGAACAGGAAAAATGCTGAAAAGGGGGGAGAACGCAAACTGGTATCGTGGGAATCGGGGAGGAATATTCTTGTCTCACTCTTATATTTAGCAACAGAGGGCTGTGGGCAAGTATATAAAAAGTGCATTCCTGCAGGATTGCAGGACAGGGTTAAGCTCACCCCGAGGAGCTCACGTCAGGTTGAAGGCTGGACAGGAACAGGGCCTGGGAGGCGGGAGTCTGCGTGCCTAAATAAAGCTCCAAGCACAGACTGTTCGCAGCAGGCGTTGGCCCAGCCCAGCCTCGGTTCCCCGGGGCTGCTCCCGCGGCCCTTTCCAGGTGCTGGGCTCGGCTTGTCTCCTTTTTGGGAAGCCAGCTTCCCCCCCGCCGTGTCAGCATCACTCCTCTCCCAGTCTGCAGCTGGGAGACTCCCAGAAACTCCTGTGCATTCCCAGCTCTCAGCTGGGCACCCCAAGGCTCGTTTGCCAGCTGCCCCTTCAGCACAGCGTTATCTCCAAACCCCCCAGAAACACAGAGGAAGGAAAGTGTCCATCCAAGCTCCCTCATTCCCAATCCATCGTGCCCTGTGCCTGGCTGGACATTGCCATGCTGCACAGGGATGGGACACTCCTCAGACCTTTTCTGAGGTGAACAGACTTGAAAAAAGGGGAGGTGCAATTTTTATGTTATATTGGCCAATATAGCGGAATATTGTTAGATACTGCTATACGGGGGTAATTTTTATTCTGTTGTATTGAGAGAATATTAATACATTCTGTAAAGTATATTCCAAATACATTCTGTAAAGTCAGAGAACACAAAGCCTTTGCTTCGCAAAGCAGAGCTGAGAGCCAGGGCAGCACTGGACCCTGCAAAGCCAGGCTAAAATCCATAGAAGCAGGACTGCCGTAGCTCTTCCCAACCCCGGGATAGGCACGATGCAGGTTTGCTGCCTGATTTGTCACCCATTTCCAGTCGTTCATCATCGGAACAGACCAAACAAGGCCTCTCAGCTGGCATCAGGGTGGGGTGGGAGATGTTTATGCCCTGAGCTGTGGATCCAAGAGGGTGATAAATTCCCATTTTCCATCCTTCTTCCCCGGGGCGTGTCGCCCACTGCTCGTGGCTCCGGGCGATACCTCCGGGAGCTGCCCTGTGCCCAGGGCCGCGCTTGGCTGCCTGACAGCCCGACAGAAGACGGAAAGCAGCCCGGAGAAGGGTGGGTACTGCCAAAAATTGCTGGGAGTGGAGAAAGCCATGGGGCAAACAGCATGGTTTGGAGGTGGCCGGGCCCACCACGTGCCTCCCAGACAAGGAGAAGCCAATTCATCCATCACCGTGACTCACTGGCTGGGGAAGGAGCCGTCCTGGGCTGTGAGTCAGCTCGGGACGCCCCGTGAATCCCTGCTGCTACTTTTGCCCAAGTCTTGGCTTTGTGGAAGTTGTTGCTGCTCTCTGCTGCAGGCAAAGGAGGGAGGGTTTGGAGTCCCCGAGTGCTTGTGGTGCCCTGTGCGGATGGGTGCTCCCCGTCCTCTTCCATCTCACCAGCCTCGCTGGGCGCAGCACTGGCAGGAAGAGGGGCGGGCAGCAGGAATTTCCCATTCCCTCTCCCAGCCTCCGACTGGGCTTCTCAAGGGCTCCAAGGTTTTCAGCATCCCAGCCCACAGAAATTTCTGAGCCCACCAGGGTCATTTCCTCTGGGAGCTTGGGAGAAGAGAGGGAAGTCTTGGCCCGAGGTAGATGTGGCTGGGAGAGCCCTGCAGCCCTGGGAGGGGATGTGAACAGCCACTTCCACACCCCCACAGCCCCCCTGGCCAG
>WEKY01050500.1:253822-267732 GCA_013390045.1 Picathartes gymnocephalus
AAATCCCTGAACACCAAAAAACCAGCAACTGGAGAGGCCAAAGCAGCCGTGTTTTCAGCTGGAGGAGCAGGGGAAGAGGGCCAAAGCGTCCCGGAGCCGGCGCGTGGCCGGCGGCTGGGGCGGCTGCCGGGGCAGTGCCAGCTCTCACAGAGCCCCCGCTTGTTTGCCAGCCCCAGGAGCAGCCCAGCACACTCGGGGCCTCGCTCCCAGACCCCTCCTTAGAGCTTTTGGCTCATCTCCTTGTTTTTTTCGATGCAAGAAAACCCCAAACCCAAGTGACACTGGAGTCTGTAATCTGCTGGCTGCTGGCTGGCTGCTCGGAAACTGTGACAGAGGCTCCTCTTGCCTCGTCAACGCCTTTCAATCGGCTTG
Organism: Picathartes gymnocephalus; assembly: GCA_013390045.1. Taxonomy (NCBI): domain Eukaryota; kingdom Metazoa; phylum Chordata; class Aves; order Passeriformes; family Picathartidae; genus Picathartes; species Picathartes gymnocephalus. The sequence continues at coordinate 254,195 of WEKY01050500.1, forward strand.
GCAAGGCTCGGGTGGTGATTTCCTGTGGGACGCAGCAAGCTGGGAATGTCAATTGTTTGTATCTGGGGTGAGTGGGACATCCGGGGTGCCCACTCCAACAGGAGAGGAGGGCATCACCTCGGGCATCTGCATCCAGGGATGAGGGGCACCCCAGCCTTGTGGTATGATCATGGCATCCTTGGACCACTTGAGATAGGTGCTTTTGGGGCAAGGGAACTCATCCTCATGGGATGATCCCAGGAGCTCACCTGAGCCTGCCCACAGATGGGGATGGGTGCCTGGAAGTCCCTGCTTGCTCCAAGTGATGGGCCAGGATGGGCGCCCTGTCCTATGGAGAGTCCTTCAGAGCAAAAGGAATTCGAAAAGAAACCCGAACAAATCCATGTTTTCTGCATCTTTTCCAAAGTGGAGGGCAAGGAAGAGGGGAGATGGAGGTGAGAAGCTGCAGGCCCCTTGTGGAAGTGAAATGTCACAGGCCACAGGAGTGGCGTTCACACCCTGGCTGGGCTGATGAGGGAGGAGGAGAGTGTCCCTGAAATAAAGCAGGAATTTGGGAAGACAAACAGCAGTAATTCACATGGCTCTTCTGCTGGAGAAAAATTCCAGCACCTCCTGGATCCGGACAAGGGTCCTTCCTCCTCCCCAACAAGCAGCACCCCTCCCCTAGGCACCCACACCTCTGGGAGCTTTTTATTAGTAGTGTTTTATGAGAGAAGAAGAAAAACATTTCTGGCAGCTTTGGGAGAGTGAAGGCAGGACAAAATGTGCTGGATGCAGGAGCTGGTGCCCCCTGGCACAATGGAAAACAAGCTGCTCTTGCTGGAGCAGCCCCAAACCCTCATCCCCAGCACCCACAGGCGAGGCACTGCCCAGCCCCTGGGCGGGCATGGGAGCTGCTGGTGGGTCCAGCCCAGCCAAGCTTTCCCTCCCCATGAGAGCAGCCGCTCAGTACCCATCTGAACAAATATTTTTTGAATTAGGGGAAGCCACTAAAATGTAGCAAAATCCCAGTGGGAGCTGGAGCGTGGAGCATGCAGAGGGAAGCTGGAGGGGAGCCAGCACATAAGGTACAGGGATGTCTCTGGGGAGCACATGTGCACGCACGTGTGCCTGTGGTTGTGCAAGGAGGGACGATTCCCTTCCCCACTGTGCCACGCCACTGCTGCTCACCGAGCCCCAGGACCAGGCGGTGCGGAGAGCCCCAGCACCCACCGCCCTTGGCCACTGGGCAAGGCTGGTTTTGCTGGGACCACGGGAAGGAGGGAGCAGGTCAGGGAAGGACAGCGCCCTGCAGGGAACAGCACAGCTCATCTGAGTCACTGGCTGGGCTGAAGAGGACAAGGAAGCCAAAGTGCCCCACGCCAGCAGCAGGCACGAGGGCCAGGGAGTGAGCAGGCAGCCTTGCCCTGGGCTGGGCAAAGGGCTCGGTGTTACAGTAAAGGCCAGAAATTTCCATGGTGCCATTTCCTCCCTGTCCAGAACGGGTGGGGTGATGGTCCTTGCAACACCCACGTCATCCTCCCAGACCGCAGGGGAAAACTGAGGCACTTTCTTCTGCTGCCAGTGGCAGGAAATGATTTTTTTGTGGTGTCCTAGACAAGGAGGTCTCCGCATTCCCAAAGGGCTCAAGAGGAGCATCCCCCATGCTGCAGGGCTCAGCTCTGAGGAAAATGTGAAAAGTTAAAACAGAGTGCTACAACTCTGTCCCTGCCAGGCTAACTTTTGCCATCACCTCTACAGATGGTCCCCCTCCAATTGCCTCAGTGACTGTGACTGTCTTGCTGGGTTGGGTTTTCATTTGCTGGGTTGGGTTTTCACTTGCTGCATCACCCTGTGAGCAAGGCCTGCATTGCCCGTTCCCACCCTGGTCATCCCCACAGAAATTTGGGCAAGAGGAAAATGCAACAGGGAAGCATTGTAAGAGCAGATGTGGGTATTTATACCCAGACTTCGCTGTGCAGAAGATTGGTTTCACCCCAGCATCCAACATCCACCCCTGCCTCCTCCAAAAGCGATCAGGGGCTGGGGTCCTGAGAGCCAAATTCCTATTCTTGTTTGCCCACGGCACCTCAGCAAAACAAATCTGGGACCCCAAACCTCAGTGCAGGTCGGCAACTGGGTGGATCTGATGAGTGCTCTAGTAAAGCATAACAGGGAAACTTCACACATATAAACTCCAGCAGAGCCTGTGACTACATATGGACTGAAAATGTGCATTTGCCCCTGGTCCCTGGCATATCCTCCCCAAACATTTCCAGCTAACAGGGCTGGAGTGTTTATGCTTAAGCACAGAGTTTTGCCACAGGCTGAGCTGGAGCCAAGCAGGATGGGTGGCTGCACGCCCCAGCCACACACATTTAACATGTGTGAGATGCACACGCATGCTCTGAGTCAGCTAAAAACTAAAAGCGCTCTAAAATTAAGCCTCGCCGCTCCCTGTACTCTTAATCCTGTCCTCTCCTGCCTCTGCCCTGTGACACAGTCTGTCATTTCATGACCACATGCCATTGAGCTGAGTCCTCCAGGGCTGAGGTACACTGGGTGTTGAACATGTTCCAGCTGCATCTCCAGGCGCCCACTTTGAGCTGAGGTTTCCGTACGCTCTCACATCCACATATGGATCACTGGCACTCGTGTTAATTCCTCCAGCACTGAAGAGAAACACAGTTTCTTTAATCAGAAGGTGCTGAGGCCCTGGTACAGGTTGCCCAGAGAAGCTGTGGCTGCCCCTGGATCCCTGGAAGTGTTCAAGGCCAGGCTGGACAGAGCTTGGAGCAACCTGGGACAGTGGAAAATGTCCCTGACCGTAGCAGGGACTTGGACTAGATAAGCTTTAAGGTTCCTTCCAACCCAAACCCTTCCAGGATTCCTCTAGGAAAATCAGAAAAACAGACTCCCCCAAGGGTCTTTTTAGGCTGGTGGGCTCCAGCAACCTGTCAGATAGCAAACAAGGGAAGGGCTGATGGATGGGCTTGGGAGGCTCCATAATCACAGCACCCACCCTGACGGGGCTTGCAGGAGATGTCCCTCCGTGCCTGACCTTTCTCCCTTCTCTCCCCAGCCTCTTTCTTTGGGGACAGCTTCGTGGAGATGCCGCTGGCAGACGCCTCGCGCACGGTGCGGCTCCACCTGCAGCTGTTCACCAGCCAGGGGAACGGGCTGCTCTTCCTGGCTGCCGGCCAGCCCGACCACCTCCTGCTCCAGCTGCGAGCTGGTCACCTGCAGGTCAGCACCCCGGCACCCCGATCCTCTCCCCGGGCTGGGGTCTCTGTGTGTGGCTTCATCCTGCTGCCAGGACCCCTGACAGGGAACGCCCAGAGTGCAAGAGGAGAGTGGACACAGTCTTGGAAGATTTGGTTAATTTTGAGAAACAGGCTCCATCTGGGGAAGGTCCTCACCCACTGCCTGGGTGATGCTGGGGGTGGTCATGGGGACACCCTGACACCAGCACTGCGTAGTCGGACACGGTGCACAGCACCCTCAGGTGTCAGGAGGTGAGGCAAGAGGATCCAGAGAAAGAAGAGATCTCCCTTGTCCCAGCTGGAACATGGGAAGCAATCAAGAGAGAGGAATAAAATTCCCTGTTGTGGTTATGGTGTTGGCATCCACCGTGAAGGAAAAGAGCCGGGAGCGTCCGAGGCACACATCCTGCCTCTCCTGCAGCCTGGGCGGGACTACCAACCACATTAAACCAAAGCAAAAGAGCAAGCAAGCCGCTGGTCAGAGGTGTCCCTAATGCAGACCATGTGTCCCACCAGCTAACCCTCTATTTAGGCAGGCTGCAGGCTGCTGCCCACGAGGAGCAAAGCCTGCTATTTCCCCTGCCAGTTCCCAGGGTAAGGGCTGGAAGCAGCCGAGGTTGCAAGGATGGAGGGCAGTGGGCAAGACAGAGCAGAGAAGAAGGAGCCAGCATCTGGCAGGGCTGCTCTGTGAGGGGAGAGGAAAAGTCCAGCTGTGGGGTTGGGAGATGGAGGACCCCAGCCCTGAGACTGGGGTTTGCTGAGAGTGAGTGAAAAAGGAGAGAAACTCAGAGAACAGGACAAAGAGGGCAGGTCCATGGGGAGGATGAAGGAGGAGCACATCCAGAGGTGGAGGAATGAACCGAGGGACCAAAACCCTTGCGAGCACCTGGGTGTGTTCTGGAAGGTGGAGAGATCTCACTTGAGCTGAGGATTTTGTGTCTTTCCCTGCAGGCCAGGGTGCAGCTGGGCTTGGAGGAGGTGACCTTGCAGTCCCCAGCAGGGCTGCAGCTCAATAACCTGGCGGTGCACGACGTGGAGCTGCTGGTGGAAGACGGCAGGATGACGCTGACCATTGATGGCCTCTTCAACAGCTCCGCAGACATCGCAGGGCCAGCAAGGGAGCTGGACATCCAGCACGGCCTCTATGCCGGCGGGACAGGCAGCCTGGACCTGCCCTACCTTGCCGAGGCCAGCCCTCCCTTCAGGGGTTGTCTTCACTTGGTGACGTTCAACGGCCTGGATGTCCTCTCCCGTCTGTCTGCTGATGGCAGCTCCAAGACCTTCCACCATGTCCAGGAAGGGTGCAGCACACAGTTCTCTGCAGAGCCTGAGGACCCATTCGGCTTCCCGGGGCCACACTCCTACGTTGCTTTTCCCACGTGGAACGCAAGGCAGGAAGCGACCGTCGAGTTTGTGATAACGACGAGCATCACCCAGGCACCCCTCATCTACCACGCGGGGCTGGAGAATGACTTCTTCTACCTGGAGATCTCCAACGGGCGCCTGCGAGGGTTTGTGGAGAAGGGGAACGGCGTCATCGTCCTGCACAACAACGTCTTCATCAGCGACGAGCAGCAGCACTACGTCAAAGTCCACACGGACATCCACAAGTTTGAGATACTGATCGATTACTATGCTTCATCCACATCCAACCGCGGCATCAACAACTACCTGGATCTCCAGGGAAACCTCTTCATTGGAGGCATGGATGAAAGAGCTTTGCAAAGGCTGAGGGAGCACCATCTTTCTTTCGTCTCGCTGTGGACCATGACCAACCACTCGTTTGTTGGCTGCTTGGAGGACCTGCGGATAAACCTGCAGAGGAGGAGCCTGCAGGACGCCGTGGTAACAAAGGACATCACAGCAGGCTGCGGGAAGCAGGACCACTACTGGGACTATGAGGAGGTGTATGAGCAGGATGAGGCATCCACCTCCCCACCTCCGAACAGCTTTTCGGGAGCCCCAGGCCTGGTGGTGGAACCGTGCCAGCCCGACAGCAGCTTCCCCCCTGCCTTTGCCAACATCAGCAGGCTGCTGCACGTCAGCCCCCTCATCGTCTCTGAAGGGGGCATGGCCTACCTGGAGTGGAAACACACCCAGCCAACGGTAGACTTGAGCCTGGCCAACATCCGCCAGTCCCAAATCCTCTTCAGCATCACCAATGACCCCAGGCATGGCCAGCTGGAGCTGGACATTCCCGGCTCCAGGAGCAGAAGGAAGTTCACCTTGTTAGACATTGTGAATCGGAAAGTCAGGTATATCCACGATGGCTCCGAGGGGCCCATGGACCAGCTGATGCTGGAGGTGACAGTGACCACCCAGCAGGGGGTCCCAGAGTGCCTGCGGCAGGGGCAGGTGTACCTGCTGCCCATCATGATCAACCCTGTCAACGACGCCCCGCAGGTGATCTTTCCCCGTGGGAACCACATGACAGTCCTGAAGCACACACGGAAACACCTGACCACCGACATCCTGCAGGTCCTGGATGATGACTCATCGTGCGACGACCTCGAGTTCCAGCTGCATGGTCAGCAGATGGAGGAGGGTTATGTGGAGCTAGACTTCCACCCTGGAGTGCCCATTGAAGAGTTCTCCTGCAGGGACCTGGAAGCTGGCAATGTAGTCTACGTGCACCAGGGTGGGACAAACTTACAGCTCACCTTGCAGGTGAGTGATGGCACCGTCCCGAGCCCCATCGCCACCCTGAGGGTCCTCGCCATTGACCCTGACATCCGCCTGCTCAATAACACCGGCCTCTCCCTCTCCCAAGGAGGGGCCGCACGCATCACCACGGCCAACCTGTCGGTGGAGACGAACGCTGTGGAACAACGGGTCTCCATCCTATACGTCCTCACAGAGCCTCTGAAGTATGGTGAGGTCCAGAAGCAAGGGAGCATGGGAGGGGAATGGAAAAAAGTCGAGTCCTTCCACCAACAAGACCTGGAGCAAGGGCGCATCCAGTATTTTAGCACAGACCCAGAGCACCATCTGGAAGACAGCATGGAGGAGGTGAGGTTCAAAGTCCAGGTGGGACAGAAGCTCTTGCCAAACAACACCTTCCTCGTAAGGATTAAAAGAGCCACCATTAAGATGAGGACCATGGCTCCCCTCCAGATGAAGAATAAGCGGCACAGAAATATCACCAGCAAGGAGCTGGAGGCAATGCTGGAAGATCCCAACTCTGCCCCAGTTCCCTTCCACTACATGATCATCCAGGCTCCCAAAAAGGGAAACCTGGAGCTGCTTGGCAACAGGCTGACCGAAGGCTTTGGGTTTACTGAAGAGGACCTGCGGGGAAACCACCTGAGCTACAGCGTGACCATCAGGAACTCCCAGCAAGCTGAGGACTTCTTCCAGTTCCGCGTCCACGCTGGTGAGCAGCACTCGCCCGTCTATACCTACAGAATCAGCATTGGTGGGGACCCTGACGCACCGACTTTGACCAACGTGCTCCTGACCGTGCCGGAAGGTGGACAGGCCATCATCTCCAAGGATCACTTGTTCGTGCAGAGCGTGAACAGCATGGACTACGTGTATGAGGTGATTGAGGGGCCAGCACACGGGAGGCTGGCCTGGGCTGCGTCCCACGGCTGGGCCTCCAGAGAGGAGATCACGGAGTTCACCAATGACGACATCCTCCAGCGCCGGTTGCTGTACCAGCACGACGACTCCGAGACGCTGGAGGATGATATCCCCTTTGTAGCCATCAGGCAGGGTGAGGGCAGCGCCGAGCCCGAGGCCGAGGAGGTGAGGGGCGTTTTCAGGGTCTCCATCCAACCCGTCAATGACCACAGCCCTGTCCGGGCAGTCAGCAGAGTCTTCAGCGTGGTGCGCAACGGGCAGCACCTGCTGACCACTGATGACATTGCCTTCACCGACAAGGACTCCGGCTTCTCCGACGCGCAGCTGGTGCTGACCAGGAAGGACATCTTATTTGGCAGCATCGTGTCTGTCGATGACAGAAGCCACCAGATCTATCGATTCACCCAGGATGACTTGAGGAAGAAGAAGATCCTCTTTGTCCATTCTGGGGCTGACCGGGGCTGGATCCAGCTACAGGTCTCGGATGGACTCCACCAAACCACAGCCCTCCTGGAAGTGCAGGCATCAGACCCCTATATCAAAATAGTCAACAACACCGGTCTGGTCATCCACCAGGGCACCCAAGGGAGCATTGACTCCTCTGTCCTCAGCCTGGAGACCAACATGGACATCAGGTCGGACGAAGAGATACGGTTCCTGATAACCACCCCGCCGAGGTGGGGGACTGTGCTGAGAGGGGAGCAGCCGGTCATGGCCTTCTCCCAGAGGGACCTGCTGGCAGGAGAGATCTCCTACCACCACAACGGGAGCAGGAACAGCCGGGATGAGCTCCAGTTCACTGTAGAAGCAAATGAGGTGGCAGTGGAGGACACACTGGCCATCAGTGTGTTCTTGGATACCCATCCCAGCCCCCTGAGCATAGTCAACCACAAGGAGATCTATGTTTTCCAGGGGGAAGCGGCTGGGATCAAGGAGGAGGACTTACTGGTGAGTATCTCCTTCTCTAGTCATTCCCCATGACTGCATGGCTTCCCTGGCCACCAAACCGGGACGGCCACCCATGGGGCTCCGTTTTACTCCCACCTGCTCAGAGCCAAGGCCTTGTGTTCTTGTCAGGCTTTGCCCGGGGGCAGAGAGGGCTTCAGGCATGGCCTCGGTGAGATGGTTCTTGCAGTTCATCCCACAGCAAAGCTTTGAGGGGTTGACTGCACAACAGGTGGGCTGTGGGGCAGCCCAGCCTCAGTTACCAGCCCTCCCACTCACGCCTCGTCTCCCCCACACTCCCAGGTGACCCACGAAGAGATACCTTCCCAAGACATAGTCTACCTGGTGAGCAGCCCCCCAGCATCCGGCTTCCTGGCAATGCTTCAGCACAGCCAGGACGTGAACAAGCAGCCCAGCCTGGACCCCATCCAGTCCTTCACCCAGGAGGACATCAACAGCGGCAGAGTCCTCTACCTCCACTCCAGGCCCAACGAGGAGCGTGACCGGTTCGTCCTGGACGTCACAGCCCGCAGTGCAGACCCTCTGGAGGGGGTGGTGGTCAGCCTGGTTGTGCTCCCTGTCACTGTCCCCTTGGATGTCCACAACATCACGGTGCCAGGAGGTGGCTCTGCCACCGTCTCCTCGGACATCCTCCGCATTCCCAACACCTACTACCCAGCTCTCGGCATGGAGTTCAGGGTGCTCAAGCCCCCCCGGTTTGGCACCCTCCTGAGCAGCCAGCAGCCCGAGCAGGGCGGGCTGCACAGCTTCACCTGGAGTGAGGTATGGCACCCACCTGCCAGCTGTGCTGCTGTCCTGAGGGTTTGGGGAGAGCCCAGGGCTGGTCTCCAGCCCCCAGCCACACTGGGAGCTTGGGGAGGTCTGCAGGAGTTTTCTCCCCATCAGAAGGGATGGAGGCATTTGGGGTGATGCGTTTGCTCTGCAGCCCCTGGGGATCCGGGGTGGGGCTGCAGGCAGAGCAGCCGTGCTGGGCTCCAGCTCTGCTTCCCGCAGAGATCCTGCAGGGTTGCCTCTGAGCTAGCAGTGGGTCGCCATCATCCTCCCAGGATGGTTCAAGGTCCCCTTCCCAGAGGCGCCGGTGGCCTGTGTGCTCCATGGAGGATCACCCGGCCCTTGCCCCGCAGGTGGAGAACCAGCAGATCCAGTACAGGCAGGATGGTCCCCGATCCCTCAGTGACAGTTTCACCATCCTGGCCAACGCCTCCGAGGTATCCCGACAGAGCCAGCCCGGGACTCTCTTCATCACCATCCTGCCCCGCAGCACCAAGGGGCCGCGGCTGAAGGTCAACGCCGGTTTGCAGGTAAGGGTGGGACGCCTCGGGGAGGGACCCAGCTTCGCCTCGGGGAGCTGCGGCTCGGCGGAGCCGGGCTGCCGCCCAGAGGCGGGCCATGGGGAATGGGGAAAGGAGCAGCGTTCTCCCGACGGGGCGAGGCTCTGGAGGAGGCGGAGAGCGAGCTGTCCTCGCCCCCAGCCCGTGCCGCCCCGGCGCTGATGCGGGGATCGGCCGCGAGGTGGGAGCATCGCCCCGCGGTCCCGGCGCGCCGAGCGCTGCCACGGCGGCAGCAGCGCCTCCGCAAGCCCTGCTCGCGGGGTCATCCCCGGCAGCTCCAAGTGCAGCTTGCCCACGTTTCACCAGCACAGGCTGGAATTACTCAGTTATCTGCGCAGCTTTCACATCTCTCTTTACGTCCATCCCTGAAGGGAAGAGGTCTCACCTGCTGCTGAACTCCCACCTTCTGCTTCCAGCACCTCCCTGTCCCATTCAGGGTCACTAATGCAAAATTCCAGAGAAGAATTTGGTGGAAAACACGGAAGTACAATCATTCCCCCCACCCCCCTGCACCTCCTTTCACTATGCCAGGATTTCCCAGGCTGGCAGCTGGAAAGCAATCTATGATCCATGAGGATCAGCAGACAGTTGCCTTGGGAAGGGCTCTGGGAGCCTGGGCTCTGGAGGAGATGCCCAAGGGCAAGGGGCTGCCCTGCCTAGCCCCAGAGACAGCCTTTTTGAGAGATACCAGTGAAGTCTGGGAGGTAGCCCCAGCTCTGTGCCTGGCCCAGTGTTCCCCCTCCAGCCTAGGAAGCTTCCCAGCAAACTCCTTTTGTAGCTCTGCCAGGACAAAGTTCAGGGAGAAGTTGACCCCTCAGCTGCTGGGCCCATGCCAGCCCCTTTCCCCCACTCCAGACACCCAGTGTAAGCATGGCCTTCCCTCCCTCCTAGCCATCATGCTAAGAATAAGGGTGAAAAGACAGAAAAAGCTCCTAAAAATAAACTCTGAGGCAGCGATTTGTCTGCTTTTCCATGGGAATCCCTTTGCACCCTGGGAAGAGTAACCACAGCTGCCCAGAGGAGCTCTGGAGCTGGAAAAGGCTTCCTTCCCCCAGCGGGAATGATGGGAGAGGCCCAGCCCTGCTGTGTTTGTGCTCTGGTGAGGGATGACTTCAGTGTTTAAAGGTCAGGCCAGGCCCGGGACAGGGATTGCACAAAGGTTTCCAGGGATGCCAAGTGCTCGCAGGGCTGGGAGACGACAGGCTGGGTCTGGGCCCCAGAGTGGAGCCCCTTGGGAAGGAGCAGCAGTTTCTGGGCTGGATCTGAAGGAAGGATGGCTGGATGCCACCGAGAGAGAGGCTTCCACTGCCGCCCTGGAGCGCACGGCCACGCTCCCGGCACTGTTCTGCCACCTCCCCATGCGCCCTCCCTGAGAGCAGAGGCGACACGGAAGCTGAGCAAACACAATGAGCTGAGCAGCCGAGTGCAGGAGCCGGGCGGAAGGCTTTAATAATTCAGGGAGCTTGAGGAGCATGGAGAAATGGGTCAGCTCCTGCGGCGCGGGCTCTGGGCGGGGAGCAAAGCTACTCCAGCCACTCTGACTGTCCCTTCCCAGTGGACGGCGCTGCCCTGGACCTGCCAGTCCCCGCTGCTTTGCTTTTTTTTGGGAGTTTTCTTTGGCTGCAAGCCCCCAGTGTGATTGCAATTACAACTGCTGTGGGTGCTGGGGAGAGGAAGCAGCCCAAAAATCTCGGTGCAGGCACAGAGAAGCTCCTGGCGCAGCCCTGTGTGTCCCGCAGCACTTCCCCCACCCTGCCTCTCCAAAGCTGTGTTTTCCAGCCTGCCTCTGCCATCCCGTGGGGACTGCTGAGGGATTTAATTTCTCTGTCGGCACCCACACCCACTCAAGCAATGTTTTGGGTTAGGCCAGCTGAAAACAGCAGGAAAGAGCTGATCCAGCAGAGCACCTCCTCTAGCGCCTGCCTGGGTGTTGTCTCGCAGATCCCCAAGATGCAGATTTCCAAGATCCCGGCCTCATGATGCTGTGGGGTGCTGCACATCCCAGCCCTCCACCCCACGTGAGCCATGGCACGGCTCCATCCATGCACACCACGATTTCCAGGCATCCTGAGGGCAAAGGGCAGCTCTGGGCTGTGTGGGCAGAACCTGTCTGGCAGCACAAGATTCATCCCTGTGGTCTGCCAAGATGGAGATATGGCACAGGGTCACGGGCGGGGAAAACTGATGCCTCCAGCTGGAGATGGGAGATGCCAGGGCTTTGGGGTGCCAGTGTTCCCACGGGAGGGTAGGCACCGCTGGATGGGAGGAAGTGGCCCTGGGAAGTTCCACAGTGGCTCTGACTCACATGCTTGTCATTCCTGGAGGGTTTGCTGGGACAGCGGGCCTTGCTGCAGCCCCGGGAGGGGGCGGTGGGCCGGGAACTGGGACGGGAGCAGGAGCAAGGAGAAACACCCAGCCCAGGCAGGGAGAGATGGGGCTGCGTGTGCTCCCTGTGCACCCAGCAGCACCTTGTGCACCCCACTGAAAGCCCTTCCCCTGCCAAGCAAGGCCTCCAAGGCACAGCCCCTGCCCCAGGGCACCGCGCCCTCTTCCACTTCTAGCAACTGGGGAAACTGAGGCACCCTCGCCCTCCAGCAGGCGCCGTGCAGAGGCACAGGCCCAGCTGTGTGGCACGTGCTGGCAAACACGGCAGTGGTGATGCAGGGCTGGGAGGAGGCCAGACGATGGAGACGTCACGCGGGACGCAGACAAGGCGCCCTTGTCGGGCTGGGATGCGCTCTGGCACCCGGCAGCGTGGCCTGAGCCGGGATGGGAAGAAGGGGAGAGGTGCCAGGGGCATCCCAGGGGGATGACAGCCTCTCTGCCTATCCCCCAGCTGCGGGAAGGTGCCACGGCTGTTCTCAGCCCCCACATCCTGAGTGCCGAGGACGAGGACTCCCCAGCGGAAGAGGTGACCTATTCCATCCAGCCCCCTGCCAACGGGAAGGTTGTGCTGAGGTCAGCGCCCGGCGCCGAGGTGCAGAGGTTCACCCAGGCCCAGATAGACAACGGCCTCGTCCTCTTCGTACACCAAGGTAGGGCAGGACTGACAGGGTGGCCCCCTGCACCACCCCGGGGATGCTAACCCCACCCACTGGCAGGTTAATGGGGAGCTGCATCTCCCCTGTCCCCCACAAATGCCCAGGCTTGTGCTTCCCACAGGACCCCTGGATGGTGGCTTCGCCTTCGATCTGTGGGATGGTGAGAACCTCTCTCCTGGGCACTTCTTCCTCATCAGGGCCCAGAGAGAGCCTGTCATCAGCCTGGCCAGGAAGCAGAGCCTCACTCTGTGCCCAGGTGGGTACCAGCACATTCCCCATTCTCCCAGTTCAAAGGGAACCTCCTCCCCTTGCCCAAGCACTGCTGAAATGCCCACGGCAGAGGCTGCAGGTGGGTGGCAAGGTTGAAATCCATACTGGATGTGTTTTCCAGGTGCCCTGCAGCCCATCACCAGCTGGAACCTGCAGGCAGTGAGCAACAGCCCCACCAGCTCCAGCGCTCTGTACTATAGCATCGAGCAAGCGCCACGCCTGGGCAGGCTGACCACCTCGCAGGGCGAGGAAATCAGGAACTTCACCCAAGCCCAGGTGAGATTTCAGCTCCTCCAGCCCCTCCAAACCCCAAACACAGCCCTTCATGGCCCCCCACCACAGCGTGGGGGTCCCAGTCTGAGCCCCCTGCCACCACAGGCACCTGACCCCAGGCAGGAGGCAGTGCAAGGCTCCAGCCGTGCTGTGGCTTTTACCCAGCTCTGCCAGCAGCTGCTAAGGGGGATTAAAAGCTGCTGCCCCGGCCTTGGATTTAGCACTGGGGGCGGCTGAGGGAGCTGTAATCCCTTTTCCTAGGCCATCTCCCTGCTGCAGAGCCAGCCAGCCTGGCTGCTGCTGAAGGGAAGAGCCAAGCATGATTTTTTCACCTCTGCTGTGAAAATACCCTTCTCCCCGTGGGGCCAAATTTTGCAGGGCCCAGCAAGGGTCTTATTTTATTCCATCACTCAGAAACACAGAGGTTTACCCTCCCTGGAAGCTCCTCTGTGCTATGCTCACCCTTGGAGGATGCTGAGCAAGCTCACCTCTTCCTCTGAGCCTCAGTTCCTGTAATTGCTGGGAGAAACATCACAGAGTCCCAGAATGCTTTGGGTTGGAAGGGAGATTAAAGGTCACCTTGTTCCCCCCCTGCCATGGACAGAGACACCTCCCACTATCCCAGGTTTCTCCAAGCCCTGTCCAACCTGGCCACGAACACTTCCAGGGATGGGGTAGCCACAACTTCACATCCTGGTAAAGAAACACCACGAACTCTGCATGGTGACTACCATGCCATGGCTGCTGAAAATCCCCATTCCTTAACTAATAAGAGCTTGGTTGCTCCATCCCAGAGTCAAGATAGGAGCTGATCAAGGATTTTTTTTTTTTTT
>WEKY01050500.1:283213-293828 GCA_013390045.1 Picathartes gymnocephalus
GGCTGGCGGGGCCCTGCAGCCCGGCCGCGCCGCACCCCCGCCTGGCCGCCTACAAAGCCCGCGGCGGCCCCGGGCAGGCCGAGCGCCGGCAGCGCCTCCTCCGCATCCAGAGAGAGTGAGCGCGGCAGCGGGGGCAGGCGGGATGGGGAGCGGGGGGCGTTAGGCCGCGCCCGGAGCTGCCTGTGGGGAGCGGCCCCGGCTGGGTGTGCCGTGGGTGACCCGCCTGCCCGCCGGCTTGTTTCCTCGACCCCAGGAGGCGGCTGGACTACGTGAACCATGCCAGGAGGCTGGCGGAGGACGACTGGGCAGGGGTGGAGAGCGAGGACGAGGACAGAGAAGGGGAAGATGCGGAGGAAGAGGCGATGGACGTGGATGCTGGCAAAAAGCTGCCCAAGCGCTACGCCAATCAGGTGAGGAGCCGTCCTGGCGGGGCAGGGGTGTGCGGTGCTTTGAGGCCATGGTGGGGGCCGTTTGGGGGCTGACAGTAGTGTGTCCTGCCCGTCTTGGGGCTCACAGAGAAACTGTGCTTAGTTCACCTCCGAAACGTGCTGAGTTCAGATGGAAAACAGGTGGAGATGGGATGCCCATGTGCTGTAGAATCACTTAGTTGGAAAAGACCTCGAAGGTCATTGATTCCAGCCATTAACCCCGCATCACCGTGTTCCCCACTTTAGGAGATTTCAGCTCAGCTAGCAGCATGACTTCCCTGTTAGGCAGTGTTCAGCTAAAGATTTCTGTATTTCCCTCTGTTTGGAAAGGAAAGAAGGGCAAAATCAGCTGGGTTCTATCAGCCCGGGTGCTGTACCGGTCCTAGGTAACACGCAGCCACTTAGGCAACCTCTGAAGAGGTCACCATGTCCAGGCTCTCTACTCCTAACATTTTGGAACCTCTAGGCCCTGCTGTGTTTTTAAAAATAAAGTGCTGGAGTGAGGACCAAGCACCAAGTGAGCCCCCAGTCAAGGGCTGTGAGCCCTGTGCTGTGGTCTGAGGCTCATTCAGCAGCTGGGAAGCAAGAGAAAGACTGGGAGAAGAATGTGTTAGGCAGGCTGGACTTCATTAGAGGGGAGGGAAAGAGCCCTTCTGGGGGTAACAAGCAGGGCCAGCTGACTCTAAAGCACCCAGTGTAGCTGTCAAAGCAAAGTCAAAACCTCCTTGCTTTATCCATGAGCTCTTTGTTGTCCATAGCTTCAGGAGAGTTGTTACTGACTGGCTATTCTCCCTGGACTCTCCCTGGTAGCTGATGCTGTCAGAGTGGCTGGTGGATGTCCCCTCAGATCTGGAGCAGGAGTGGCTTGTGGTGGTGTGTCCCGTCGGGAAAAGGGCTCTTGTGGTGGCTTCCAGGGTAAGTGGGCTTCCACCAGCTGCTAAAGGACCTGTACCCCTTCCCAGCCAACATAAAACTGGCTTGACTGGGTTTTTCCTCTCCTTTTTTTCCTCACAGGGCACAACAGCAGCTTACACCAAGAGTGGCTTCTGTGTCAACAGGTTCCCATCCCTGCTGCCGGGGGGGAACCGGCACAACTCAACCAGTGACAAAGGTACAGGTGTGAGGAGGCTTTTTGGGATGGAGAGAGGAGACCTGCGTGCTTCTCCCTGGGGCTGTGTGGGCTGGCAGGCCCAGTGCTGTTCCTCCAGCTTCCCCAAGTCCCACAGCTATGCCCATTCTTTGTGCTGGGGCTGGTCAGCTTCAGGCCTGTTTCTATATCTCTGGAGATAACTGGATGGGAACAATATCAGATGCTAGATAAGCACGTAGAATCCCTGAATAGTTTGGGTTCGAAGAGACCTTAAAGCTCATCTTGTTCCACTGCCCTGCCAAGGACAGGGAACCTTCCCCTAAACCAGGCTGCTCCAAGCCCTGTCCAGCCTGGCCTTGGACACTTCCAGGGATGGGGCAGCCACAGCTGCTCTGGGCAACCTGTGCCAGGGACTCAGCACCGTCACAGGGAAGAATTTCTTCCTAACATCTAATCTCAAATTGCCCTTTTCCAGTTTAAAACCATTGCCCCATGTCCTCTCTGCCTTCTAACAGAGACTGCTGTGTGGTGTCATCTTCCTTAATACCTCTTGGAATTCTTTTTTTTTTTTGCTCCAAAAAGGGAGGCTTACTGTCTGGCAAATGCCATTTTCTGAAACATGCCCTTGCTGGCTGTGCCTCTGAGTGGTCCCTTTGCAGCCTTGTGGGACTCCTCAAAATCGAGGCTTTCTGTGGTTGCGGTTTCTGCTGGCAGAAGGGGATCCCTCTGCACCCCACAGTCCCACATCAGGGCAGGGTTAATGTCAGAGAGCCATGACCTGGTGTTTGCCAACTGGGTTGGGCGGTGTTTGGAGCAGGTCTGGACCTCCCTGTGTTTGTGTGTGCAGTGTACAGCATCCTGGACTGCATCTACAACGAGGCCAAGCAGACCTACTATATCCTGGACGTCATGTGCTGGAGAGGACACCCTGTTTATGACTGCCAGGTACTGAGTCCCTGCCCTCCCTGGTGTTCCCTGAGCTGCTTTGCTCCAGCACTGCGTGTAGCTCACTCTGAAAAAGGTGGATATTTCTCCCAAACAGCAGCATCTTTACAGCTTTAGGGCTGCTGGATAACTGTGTGCATATTTTAGGGGGGAGTAGCAGGGTTTGGGGTGCTGCCTCTGCAGATGAGGTTTGTAGATCTCCCAGGTGAGTGCAGAAGAACAAAGATGCTCAGCAGATGCTGTCAGGTGATGTGTGGTGAATGGTCACTAACTCTGCCTCCTTTCACAGACTGACTTCAGATTCTTCTGGCTCTCCTCAAAAATCCAAGAGGAGGAAGGGCTGGGAGAGAAAAGCAGGATTAATCCAGTAAGTCCTTTTGTACTGAGGAGGAGGCTGGGGGGTTAAGCTCTCCTGTTCAGCAGGCTTCAGCAGTTTCTTTCACAAGTGCAAGCTTTTTTCCTTTTTTTTTTTTCCTTTCCCCTCACAGATCAGGCTTCAAAGTGTACATCTGATGAAATGGGATGCCGTGGTCAGGATGTAAATAGAACCACTGCATATTGTAAATGAGTTCAGTGGGGTTTTTTTCTCCCATCCAAAGTGCTGAGGGAGATCACACTGCAGGGTATCAGCTAACTTCCATGCTGTTTTTAGCTTTCCCTTGTAATGGAATGGAAAACTAGTGTGGTTCCTTCAGGAGGAGTGTTGGTTGGCAGCCTGACTACAATGGGGTTTATTCTTGCAGTCTTGTGGGTTTGTAAAGCTTTAAGCCTTCCCTCTGTTTAAACTGACCATTGAAGCTGTCGGGATGAATGCTGGATTGCCACCCGGAGTCCCTGCTGAGCCAGAATAAAAAGTCTTCCTTTGAAGACTTACACGTGGGGGTCAGACCTAGAGCCCACAGCAGCTTGGAACATGATTTTTGGGGACAGACATGAGAGATTTGTCTGCTCAGACATGGCCAAGCAGAGCAGCTCCTGTGAGCTGAGCATCTCAGTGATAAATGGGGCTGACTGCAGTGAGGGTGCCTGTGTTCAGAGAACATCCTGTCCTGACTCCCAACAGGAATATCCAGAAGATAACTACCTAATGAAGGGGGGGGGGTCGTTTCAGCTTTCATTTCCTGGGTGGAAGGATTGGCTTGGCTGAGCCAGCAGCCTGGAGCAGACGTCTTGTCTGCTTTGCATCCTGCCCGGAGGTCATCATTTTCTATTTTGGTTAGTAGAGCATCTCTGGGTCAGGTCTCCTGAAAAGTCCTTCCTGCAGTTTTTGGTGCTTGGGAAAAAAGGTATCAGGAATATGTGGGAGCTGTTACTCACCCTTTCCCTCTTCTGCTGGATGCTGCACCAGAGGAATCCTTCTTTCTTAGCTGCCTGCTCACCATTGCTGGATTCAGCAACTTGTTCTCCTGTAGACCAGCCAGTTGCCTCTTCTAACCCTCTCTTACTCTTGCAGTACAAATTTGTCGGCCTGCAGAACTTCCCCTGCTCCTCGGAGAGCCTGTGTGAGCTGCTGGCTGCGGACTTTCCCTTCGAGGTGAGAACACTCAGGTGGAGGCCTGGACCCCAGCCTCAGCAACAGCTCTGCCATGCCTCTGCCAGTGCATCCCCTCTCCTTGGGAATTCACTCTCCTGAGGCTGCAGAAAGCTTGCCAAGTTGCTGGTTCCTGTGTGGGATGGATGCTTTTGTGCCCACGTTTGATCTGTTGCCTTGTCACCAGCCTCGTTCAACCACACAAATGAGCAGGAGTTAAACCATGGCAGTGCCTGTGTTTGTGCTGCCCTTGCTGCAGTTGGCTATGTCTGAAAGAGCCTTTTGGGATGAGAGGACACTCAGGCTGCCTCCAGAAGCAGCACAACTCAGGTTCACATAGCAGTGTGATGGACAGCTGACCTTTTTAGAGCCAAAACTGGTATTGACCACTACCCTGGGTGGGCTTGTGTGTGTTCCCCTGGTGTTGGTGCTTCCAAGAATGCACCTGGCTGTTCTGTGGGGAGGAAGGAGAAGGGTGCTGGTAAGATCCCAATGGTTTCTGGGGGGTTTGGCTGTTCATGATGGGTGTACTGGATCTGGGGGCAGTTTTTTGTGACAGCAATGACCAAACAGGACACCTGTGTTTGCCTCACCAGCTTTAAAAATAGAATCATAGAATCATACAATACTGAGTGGAAAGGGATCTGCTAGTAGCATCAAAGTCCAACTCTGGCCCTGCACAGCTCCAGGAATCCCACCCTGGGCCTGAGAGTGTTGTCCAAAGGCTCCCTGAGCTCTGGCAAGCTTGGGGTTAATGACTGCTACTCTATTCCAGTGCGTGACCACCCTCTGGGGGAAGAACCTTTTCCTGATACCCACTCTGAACTTCCCCTGACACAGCTGTTGTGCTGTTCTGACCTTTGGGGAAGGGCAGGACAGGCAAATCCATGTGCCACCCAGCTCAGTTCCCTGTGGTTGTGAGCAGTGAGTCGCAGGCCCTCTTGGAATCAGCTCTGGCTGCTCTTGCCTGCCCTGGCTGACTTGTCACTGCAAGGGGAGAGATGGAGGAGGCAGTGGCATTCCAACCCAGTGACAGTGACAACATCTGTGAGCCAGAAGCTCCTCCAGTGGCTGCAGCTGTTCCAGGGAGTGCCCAGTCTCAGCCCTACGTCAGGAACAGCCTCCACAGAGATTTCTTGTCCCACGAAGCCAAGAGCCACGTTGATGTGACAGTGCCTCCTGCTCTCCCATCCCAAGTTAGCCATTAACATAGGTGTAGGTTGAAGTTAAGGGTGCTGACTTGGCTGTCAGGGCTGACTTTGCTTTCTGCTTGTGAAAGCCAGGACAGTCATCAGAGCAAGTTGGAAAGTCCCAAGCCCTGGCTGGTCTTGCCAGACCCTGCTCTGAACATGAATGGAAGGGGCTTCCCAGCTTTCTTACAGCTGGCTTGCTCAGTAATAAATGCTCCGAAACAATGCTGTAGAAACAGCCTTTCCTGGCTCTCTTGAGTAAAGTCTCCATTCCTTCCTGAGGCATCCCATGAGGAAAGGGTGAGGAGTGTTTGCCCACTGCAGTCAGAGCTGCAAACTTCTGGGCTACCAAGGAGGCCGTTGTGAAACTCTGGAACAGGAGATGATGCTGAACAGACTCCAGCTGTGTAATCCAGCTGTGATTTGCCCCTCCCAGGCCCTCTGCTATATCAGGGTGTGACCCCAAGAAGCAAAACGTGGTTTACGTGTGCTCAAAGCAGCCCAAACACCACAGGAACCATGGTGCTTTTTCCAGGAAAGAAGGGAGCTGTGTGTCTGTGCCACAAGAGGGAGCCCAAAAATCCCCAAAAACAACTTCTACCACCGGCACAGAACAAAATAAACTTTGCAGGGGGAAAATTACATCCTGACTATGGATAAACAGAGGTGGTCCTAGGTCTGGAGCCAGCATCTTTTGATCCTGACAGGGATCTTGTGTGTGTGGTGGCCACAGAAGAGGTCAGTGATTGCAGCTCTGGGTCTTCAGAGTTAATCTGTAACCTCAGAACTATGGCCTGATCCACTCTATTCAGTGGAATGTTATTGCCCAGAATGCAGCAGACTTTGAATCAGTTGACTGGCTCTGAATTTCAAGTGGTTTTTGGAGTGGATCTTAGGAGCTACTGTCCTTCTCACAGATCTGAGTAAAACCATGCTTTCCACGAAGGCAGGGCAGCCAAAGCCTGAGAAACCCCAATGTTTAGGAATGGGAGGACTGTTAAGTATCTCACATCTGGAAAGCGTGGCTGTGGCATGTTCAATCCTGCCAGGCCAATCTCTCCTCAGGTTTGGTCATTTAGGGACAGTGTCAGTCCCTGCTCTGATGTGGCCACTGTCACTGTGGTGACTCAGGGTAGGGACCCAGCCAACAAATTAAATAAACGGGAAGAAATATAGGAGTCACTTAAAGCAGGGAATGGAAAGCATGACATACCTTCACCAGACTGAACTCCTTTGAACTCTCTAGCTTGGGGAAGGTATTTGGAGTGATCTGGAAGGCCTTTCCAGGCTCTGATCTTTACCAAAACATTCCTGTGGATGCCAGAGAATCCCCGTTGCTCATCAAGTGCTATGCACCCACAGGAATGGGCTGGACGTACTGGAGTGCTGCAGAATGTGGTTCTTCCCAGGAGGCAGGGTGGGGGAAAAGCTTTTCACTTTACATATCCAGAGGGGTTGCACAAGCTCATCATGATGTTTACTGTTCTGGTTTTATGTTTTCCTAGCACAGAAATCCCCCTTTTTCTGGGATTATTTTGCAAGACGTTAACAGCGACTGAAAACTGTGGACAGGATAGTGCCAGAAGCTTTGCCCTCTCTGCCAGAGGTTAGCATCTGTGGAGCAGAAGTGGATCTATGCTGCTTTGTGCTCAGGCAGTGTGCCTGTTCTGGGGGCTGTAGATCAGGGAGGGGCCTGGGAGCAGTTCATCCCGAGGTGGGCTCTTGTTCTCCTCTCTTCTGCCCACTCAGCCACTCTTCCTTGTAGCCAAATGGCTTTTTAAGAGCTTGTGAAGCTGAGCAAAGAGGAGCACCACCTCCAGCATTAGTCAGCCTGACAGCAGGATCCAGCCTCACAGAGCACACCCCTGGGAAGCGTGGGAAGAGGGGGGATGAGAATCCCTGAGCACAGTGGGGAAGTGGGGGAAACGTCAGCCAGCTGCAGCACTGCGGAGTGTGGAAATAGTAGCACAAGAGTTAGGGCCTAAACCTTTAAAGTCCTGAGTGCCCTTAACTGTCGCTGATTGCTGGGAGAAGTTCTCTCCTGGGAAACATTAAGAATTTTTTTGGCATAAGCCAGCTGAAAGAGCTGTTCGGAATCGGGGCTCCTTGGCGTCACACACTCAGACTAATTACTTTCCAAATGTATTATTTAAAATAACCCTAATCCAGTAAAGTGGGCTGCCTTATTCAGAAACCCTCTGGCTTTTCTGCAGAAAGGGATGAAAGCATCCAGAGGACACTGCTCTGTGCTGACACCGGGGCTGGACTTGTTTGCCTTTGACAATTTAAAACCATCTGGGAGTCACTGATCTTTCAGGGCAGGAGCTCTGCAGGTTTCTTCTTTCCCTTCCACTATTTATTGCACTGCTTGAGGAAAAATGATCCAGCTGGTGGTTTTGGCGTGCAAACAGAGAGCAGAGCCGCTGTCTGGTGCCTGGTCATTCACCTGCAGGAACCTCAGCTCTGCCCTTCCATTCATTCCCTCTCCTGCCCACAGGTGGACGGGCTGCTCTTCTACCACAAGCAAACGCACTACACCCCCGGCAGCACCCCGCTGGTGGGCTGGCTCCGGCCCTACATGGTCCCCGAGATCCTGGGGCTCGCCGTGCCCACCACGGTGCTCACGGCCAAGCCGGACTATGCCGGGAGGCAGCTCGAGCAGATCATCGAGAGCAAGAGGAGTAAAAAGCTGGCAGCGGAAAAGGGCCACCCCAGCAGCGAGGCGGCCGCGAGGAACGGACGCTACGAGCTGGAACACTTGTCCACCCCTCAGCTGGAAAAGTCTCCAGAGGGCCGGGATGGAGCAGCGAGCCAGATGGAGAGTTAAGCTGCTGGGACAGGCCAGCTGGGCAGGGAGCAGGGAAAAAGCTCCCTGCTTCTCTCTGTGCCTCGTGCTGCTGAGAGGGGGCAGAGTAATGATGATAGGATGGTTTTGTTTAAAGGGCATGACAGTGGAATATCTTGCCCCAAGTGCTGCTGGATTTTTTTTTTTTTATTATTATTTGTTGTTTTTACATACTTTTTGCCAGGACTTCTGTGAGGCCTTAACAGGATTGTCTGGTTCTTTGCTAAAGCAGTCATGTGTGGGGAAATGATCTGTCCCCACAGTGCAGGGATACAGTTCAGCTCCTGACCCTGCTTCTGTCAGAGTCTTGGCAAAACTCCAGCATAGGAACAGTGCTTGGACCTCTGAGGTGCAGCTGCTGCTCGTGACCCTTGCAGCAGCCCCACCTTCCCAGCCCTGGAAATCAGGGCTTCTCAGCCTTTCATCCAGCTGTTTTCTGAGGCCTTTCCATTGAAAGTTGTTACTGGCAAAAAGCTTGCAGTGAGCTGCTGTAAATCCAAACCCGTGCGTTCTTGGGAAAATCTAAATTTCCTTGCGTTGCAGCAGGACCTGCCTCGGAACAGGGATTTGTGCAGTGCAAACATTGCAGAAGCCTCTCTCTCCTCAAGGCTTTTCTCAGTGGGGGGAGGAAGGAATGGTTTCACTGAAAAACGCTACCATTGATTGTGCCAAATAAAAGGTTTCTCAGAAAGACAAATTCTTGAGCGTCTTCCTGCTACCTAAGGGTGGATGCGTGCTGTGCCTCCCAAATAGGGATTGAAAAATTGGTTCCAGTGCTGACTGGAGCAGAGGAAATGCTTGTGTGGGTTTAATTCTCTGCACATCAAGGTACTTCAGTCTCCTGTCCTGTCTTTCTCATCCCAGCCCAATCTCACCTTTCAAGCAGCGGCTGCTCCCCTTCCCTGGTTTTAGGGGGATGAAACGATTGTTCTCACTGTCCCCAAGTCGGTTTTCAGAGGGGGATGAAAAGGAGGGAGGTGAAACATCAGGCTCAGGGCAGCACTGGGGACTCTCCTCCCAGCTCTCAATGGAAATGCCCCTGGAGGAGATGCAGAGAGTGGGGGATGGCCACCTGCAGATAGCGGGTGCACTTGCACCCTGCCAGAAAAAGGCTGGTTCCTGTGCCAAGCGTGCGGGCTCTGTGTGCCCGTGTGCCCGCTATTGATGACACCGGCGGGCAGCAGGAACTGCCCTGGCTGGGCTGCCCTCCGCTCCCCTTCCCCGCGAGGGAAGTGGCACCCTGTGGCCCTGCAGTGTTCGGAGCTGTCTCTTTCAAACAGCTGCTTAATTTACTGGTTTCGGGATTATTTTGTTTAACATGTGAAGCAGCTGGCCCAGGGAAAGAGGATGAGCACCTGGACTACCTCAACCTCCCCATCCCTCAAAGGTTCCCACCTTCAGCAGACGTCTGCAGGGAGAGCTCTGAGCAGGAGACTGCATCCAGCCTCCTGTCAGCACAGTTCTCCTTCCATCAGGCAATTAAACCCGGAGGTGGGCATCTGGATGGAAGATTTGTGCATCCCTTAGGGCAGAGAAAGCTGCAGCTCAGGTTACTGCCCTCCAGAAGCCTTCCAAGGTCCTCCAGCCGGGGGAAGGAGAGGAAATACAGCCGAATGGGGGCTGTGTGCTCTGATGGAGGAGAGCAGGAGGGAAGCGACTGCAGCTTCCCGCCGGCTCCAGATGATACCTCATAGTTTCCCTTTTAAAAGCATGAGCTGGGCTGGAAAAATAAATATTTGCGTTACAATTCCTGTTGGGAACGAAAGGCTGTTTTTGGAGAGAGGGTGTCAAACGGAAGTCGCAGGGGCCAGCGCAGTTTGGTGCCGCGACTGTTCTGTTTGCTGGGTGCGATCCCATTCCCAGCTGGAACAGGGAGCAGCTCCGCTGGAGGGGTCACCCCACCGGGGGCTCAAATTTGGCCTGGGGCAGGAGAGGTGAGAGGGCAGCTCGACCTGGAGACGTGGCCTGGGGCCCTCATCCAGCCGGGGCTCAGCCCCTTCCCTCTGCCCTACTTCCATTTTCTCCCAGTTAGGTGCACAGGCTCCGGCTGCAGGCACGCTGCCAGCACAGTGCTCCGCGGCTGAACAAAATGTCCCCTTGTCCCAGGGCCTGGCTTTTTGGAGCGACCGCTGCTGTGCTTCCCGGGATCCCCGCTCCTTCCCGGAGAAGCTTCGGGACTCTCCATCCAGGCGCTGACACCTGCGCTCAGCCGGGAAATGCAATTTAGGGATCGTAGAGGAGCGAGTGGGAAGAGACGCCTGGAAACCCCGGACTCCCGCTTGTGGGGGGAAGGCTGCGAGGCTGGAGTACCGGCAAGGGAGAATGCTGTGCCGGGAATTTTATCCAGTAACAGCAAGGGAGGATGCTGCTGCCGGGAATTTAATCCAGCGCCAGCAAAGGGAGGAGGATGCTGCCTCCATTTTAGCGGCGGTGCTCCCGCCTGCCGCGGCCGGAACCGGGGCTGGGGGAGCCGGCGCGGAGCTGGGGGGGGACCGGGCCCCTCCGGCCCCATCCCGGCTGCTGCCCCCCGCTCGCCCCCCCGCCGGGGAGGGCTTCCTGTCCCCCGCCCGCCCCGCGGGGTCGGCG
>WEKY01050500.1:294228-307134 GCA_013390045.1 Picathartes gymnocephalus
TCCTTCCCTCCGCCGCTCCTTTCCCATCGGGATTTGGCTACCGCGGCTCGCCAGGCAGTTTTTTCCCAGCGAGGCGATTCTCCCGATGGGAACCCTCCCCCCCCACGCCCCGTCCATGCAACCCCCCCAAAACCGGCAGCCTCCCAACCCACGCAGCTCCCACCCTGCAACCCCCATCCACGCAACCCCCCCAAAACCTTCCCGCTCCCCAGGAGCCCCGGTAAGGCCCGTGCCGTGGGTGCTGGGGCGGGGGTCCCACGTCCCCAGAGCAGCGTGTCCGTGCTGGCAGGCCTCCCTGCCGTGGGGATGGTGCGTGGGGATGATGCGTGTGCACGCGCTTCCCACGCCCCAGGCCTCCCGTGACGTCCCGGCTTCCTCCGCCGGCCTTGCGTCACCGCGGGAGGATGTCGCTGGGCTCGGGAAAGCGGGGCCCAGGAGCCGGCCGGGGCGCCCCGGGTGGCCGCAGCCATCCCGGCCTGTCCCCTCCTTTGTCCTCTTCCCTAGGCTTGCCCACCCGCGGCCGCTGGGCTTCGCTCTGGATGGGGATGCGGAGCCTGCGAGCGGGACTGGGCGAGCTGCCGGGCTCCCTCTGCCCCTTCGGGCTGTCACATTGGCCACGTTGGTGGCGCTGGGGACTGCAGTGCGAAGGCAAAAGGTCCTGTTTGCCTTCCAAAATGGTCGGTTTCCCAGCTGGTTGGCTTTCTCCTTTAAAAATCATTGGTTTCTACAGGGAGGTTTGGGAGGGTTGGGATGGAGATGCCGAGTTCTCAAAACCTCCATGGGAGAGCCCCTCCTGCAGCCTGCGCTGGTGCTCAGCAAATGCAGAAGAGCTACCAGGCTTTTTCCTCCTGGGAGCAGTACTGCTCTCTCCAGGGTAATAAAATCCCAAGGAATGGGGAGTGTCCTTGCCCTCTGTCCCCACAGGTGCCTGAGATTTGCGTTTCTCCTGTGTCATGGAGGGGGCAAAGCTTCTAGAAGCAGGGTTTTTGGAGATCCCGCAGTGGCAGGGAGGGCTGGTTTGCAGCCGGAGCAGCATCCCAGGAGAGGGATCTGAGATGTTTGGTTTGTTTGGGAATATTGGATGGAGAAGGTGAAGAGATGTTTGCAATAATGGCTTCAGGTTTGGGTCATCAGCTTAGTGTGGGGAAGGCTGCCTTTCGTGTTGCCCTTGGTGGCTTGGAAGCCAAAATAATGGAAATTTCCTTCTCTTCGTGGGTAAGTGGTGGTTTGGGCTGGAACGTGCCCTTCCTGCCATCCCTTCATGCTTCTCAGGACCATCAAAATTTCCTCCACTCTGCCCTGTTACCGACAGCAAGCCAGGGGGAAATTCACCCTTTTTCTCTTAGGCCAGCCTTGGGACATCTCTTCCAGCGGCTCTCTGCAGTTCCCTCCCCAGCCTATCCCCGAGGAGCCAAACCAATTTTCCTTGAGGGTTTTCAGCGCAGCTGCGATTTTCACAGATTTATCCCCCGCTTCCCCACGCTGAAGAAGGAGGGTAGGTTTGCTGCCTGCGGGAGGAGGGCTGGAAGAACCCCCGGATTCCGGCGGCGGTGGCTTTGTCACCAGCCTGCTCCAGCGGAGCGGGGACG
Source organism: Picathartes gymnocephalus (assembly GCA_013390045.1). NCBI lineage: Eukaryota > Metazoa > Chordata > Aves > Passeriformes > Picathartidae > Picathartes > Picathartes gymnocephalus. The sequence goes on from WEKY01050500.1 coordinate 295,818, forward strand.
TGGATGACGCCAGCACTCCAAAGACCAGCATTGTTCCAAACGCCCGGCCACGGACAATTTCACTCCCAGCGTTGCCCAAACAGGGCTTCTTGCTGCAGCTTTGGGTCACAGGCTTTTTTTTTGGCACGTGGAGCGATCCCTGCTCCGCTGGGATTGACAAGGGTACGAATCCATGTGGGATTGGGGTAGGAATGATGATGAGGCTCGGTGGAGCGCACGAAGAGGGCCGAGCTACGGCTGGCATTGATGCTCAGCTCTGTAACGCCTGGCTCCCTGCTATTGAATGGTGGCCCTGGTAAGTTTGGAGTTTGGTTTTGTTCCCGGGGAAAGCTGGAATTCGTGGCTGAGCTACCCTGCAAAGCCAGTGCTTGTTCTTGTGCGTCCTCCCCTTGCAAAAAGCCCGTCCTCCCTTGTGACGGATGCTGGAAATGGGATTGTGTGAGGTGTGATGGGTTAGATGTTGAGGAAGGAGACCTGAACCACTGGTTGCATCCTCTCCTCATTGCCATCGTGCCCTCTGGGCCCCTCTTCCCATCAGTCATCTTGGGGTATCATTGCCATCTCAGGCTCTGGTGTCGGCTCTGGTCTCTGTCTGAGGGAAGTGAGAGCTGTGCCTGGCACTCAGCCCCGTACCTGGACCATCCTGAGCGTGCTGGGGAAGGATCATCTTCACTGTTATTTTGGGTTTGCATCTGCAGCGCTGGGTTTTGGGCAGCTGGGCGCCTCGGGGGATGCCCTGGAAAGCGGAGGTGTGCCCAGGATATATTGGATAGGATATGTTTATGGATAGGATGTATTCCTGTATGTGTGGATGTGTGCTGCGTTAAGGCTGAAGATGGTTCCTGTATTGCCCTGTTTATTTTCCTGTGGTGCTTGCCTGGTTGCTTTGGTGACTCTGGGACCGAGTTAGGGATCTGCTGGCACTGGTGTGCTGGGAGACAGACCCCTAGGATGGGCTGAGCTCCTTTGGCTCATCCCACCATAGGGGCTTGCTGTCCCTGCCGAGCCTCGCGCCGCCGATAAACCCCGGCTCTTCGCTTCCTCCTGTCGGAAGTCATTAACACCGACAAGCTTTTCTGGCTCAATAGCTCCCAGTAACTCTGAATAGCTCCCAGTAACTTGTTGCTGCTGCCTGACATCCTACACCGCCGCCTGCCTGCGCTCCCTGCTCCCGGAGCCAGCCTTCAGCACTCCCTGTCCCTCCTCCACCTCCTCGGACCAGCATCGCCATCCTCTGCTCTAGGGAGGATGGAAGCTGTTTCATTTTGGCGTGTGCCTGGGTGGGAGCAAGGCATTTTGGTGTCTCCCTCCATCCTGCCTGCATCCTTTGAACAGGATGTGGTGGAAGACTGGGCTGTGCTGCCCCGTCTCCCTTGGGGCTCCTGTGTGGGACAGGGGATCAATCCGCAGCAGAAGGCAAAGCTGCGTCCTGGGACCCTCCTGCTCTTCCATGAATGTGTGAAACTGGTGTTACTGGGCAGGCTGGCCCATGTCCTGTAGCAGCTTGGAGTGTCAGCCCTCCCGTGTTCATTACCTGTGTTCCCACAGCCAAGTTCGCTGCTCCGTGGAGGAGCTGCAGCCCCAGGAGGCCGCTGCCAGCTGATGGGGCTGTGCTGCGGCTGCTATGTCCAAATGGGAGTTTGTTGCCTGTAAAATCCTCCTTTTGCTCCCCCTAAGTGTCGCGCAGCCTCCAGGCCGTTTTTCCCACCCCCTGCTCCCTTTCCCATGTGTCTTTTCTGCCATCGCCATCTCCACTGCCCTTACCACTTCTTTTGTGGAGCTCCTGCTTCACCTCAAGAAGCTGCTGGGTGTGTTGAGGACTGTAGCTCCAGGGATGCTCCTCGGGCACTCCTCCTCCTCTTCCTCCTCCTCCTTCTCTTCCTCCTCCTCCTCTTCCTCCCACCCTGTCTCACCACACGCCCCTGATCTCTTCCCACAGGCAACCAAGCAGTTCCTGGAGGAGATCAACAAGTGGACGGGCCAGTACAATGTGTCCCCGCTCTCCTGGAATGTGGCTGTCAAGTTCCTCATGGCCCGCAAGTTCGACGTCCTGCGGGCCATCGAGCTCTTCCACTCCTACCGAGTAAGCGAGGGGGACCAGAACCCCCCAGCCGAGGGCTGCCTGCTCTGCGGGAGATCCCTGCTCCCTAGGACCACCCTCCCCCTGCTCTTTTTTCATTTTCTCTCTCCCTTACAAGTTTTACCCAGCTGGAAAATCCTTGTTCAGCCAAGGCGGGTCGCCATGGAGATCTCGCCGATCCCAATCCCTTCCCCTCCTCTGGGAGGAGCTCATGGGGTGCCCTCCTGGCTGGCGAGTGCTGCCCACAGAGCATTTCCCCAAATCCACGCATGCCTTTTCCAACCTGGTGCTGCAAAGCTGCTCCTGCTGTTACTGAGGGATGTGCTGGAAAATGCTCCCACGGAGCAGAGGTTCCCTAGGATGGCTGGGTGCCCCGTGGGCCGTGCCCGTGCCCCCCCGTCACTCCCCTCTCTGCCCGCAGGAGACGCGGCTGAAGGAGGGAATTGTGAAGCTGAAGCCGCACGAGGAGCCGCTGCGCTCGGAGCTGCTCAGCGGGAAGTTCACCATTCTGGTAGGTGAAGTGAGTGTTTTCCTGGCTGGGGGGTTTATCCCAGCTCTGCTCCCTGTGGGTGCTGCGGGAGCCTGACCCCGTTTCCTCGGCAGAGCGTGCGGGACCCCTCGGGAGCCTCCATCGCCCTGTTCACGGCCAAGCTGCACCACCCCAGCAAGAGCGTGCAGCACGTGGTGCTCCAGGCACTCTTCTACCTGCTGGACCGAGCTGTGGAGAGGTGAGCCTGCCTCTGCAGAGGTACCCTGTCCCACACTGCAGGGTCCCCGGGGAGCACGTTCCCTCCCAGGGAGGTCACTGCTGCCCATGGATTGAAATTCCCTGGTTTGAACTCCAGCCAGTCCTTCTTACGGAGTTGTTCAGCAGGGGAACAAAATCCCCCAAGCCCCTGAACCAGGCTCTTTGCAGCCTTGCCTTGTCCACGCCCTGGGTTCAGTTTAGCAAAGTCCCAGATTCCTGCAGGCTCTGTCTGGGGAGGAGGCAGCTCCACCATCAGCCAGATGTAATGTGAGCCCTGCCAAAAATACAAACCCAGGACATTCCCCTGCCCCTTATCCTGCTGGGCTCTTTCTGTTTTTGACCTTACCCATCACGGGTGATGCTGCTGAGGCAGGTTTAAGGCACGACTCAGGCTTAAAAGAGGGTTGTTGGAAGAGGCAGTGGAGCAGCTGGCAAGTGTGGAAGCAAGGTTTGGGTCTGTGGGTCCTTCTGGAAGCATGGGAAGGGATTTTTGGGGGCCAGCATGAGGCAGAGCTGCTGATGCAGGAGCCAGGTGTTTGCATGTTGCGGGGTTGACGCTGTTCTTTTCCCCCTCTCAGCTTTGAGACGCAGAGGAACGGGCTGGTGTTCATCTACGACATGGCAGGGTCACAATACACCAACTTCGAGCTGGACCTCAGCAAGAAGATCCTCAATCTGCTCAAGGTGCTGCCTGGGGGTTAACTGGTGTCTGGGGACAGTGCGTGGGCCACTCGCTCACCAAGAACCCAAAGCGCTGTGGTTTTGGCATCAATTTGCACCCCAGACCACGCTGACCACGTCCCAGCCGAGGAGCACCAGCTCCCGCCCCGCAGGACCTCGGGAAGGCACTGGGAGCTTGCCAGGCTGGACCCGGCTGTGGCTGCAGCGTCGCGCGGGTGGGAGGGATCAGCTGTCCCCGGGCTGGATTCCTCTCACAGCTGCTGGCAGCGCTTTTGGGAAAACAGATGCAAATTATTTTTTAATCGTGCTGGCATTTGGTGCCTCCTCCCTTCTCCGGAAAAAAAAAGCAATAAGGGTAAATACTGGCTGGGGTGTGTTCTTTGCGTGATCCCAGTTCCCAGTGTTCACCTCTCCCCCGCGGAGCCAAACCCTCTGCCTACCTAATTCCAAGGAAGTCATTTGTTTTCTTATCGAGTCATAAAAACCAGCACGGCTGCGAGCGTGCGAGGCACACTTCAGATGTGGCATTGCCATCACGGGGTCCCTTTGCTGGTTGTCACCGCCGCTGGGATCTGTCCCCTGGCACAGCAGAGTGGATCTGACCCCCTCCTCACGCCCACAGGGCGCCTTCCCAGCTCGGCTCAAGAAGGTTTTCATCGTGGGAGCACCCATGTGGTTCCGCGTGCCCTACTCCATCATCAGCCTGCTGCTGAAGGAGAAGCTGCGGGAGCGGGTGAGTGGGGACCCTCCTGGCGTGGGACTCTCCTGGCACAGGACCCTCAGGACCCTGACCCAGGCAGGGCTGAGGCTGCTTTCCCCTTGTGACAGGGTGGTGGAAGCAGCTTGTGCCATTCAGCCCCATCTGCTGGAAGCTGCTGAGCACCAGGCCTTTGGCATGCCTGTCCCCAAATCCTCTCTGAGCTTCTTGGAGTCACCCCTGCCTTTCCTCTTCCTCTCGCAGGTGCAGATGGTGAAGATGTCAGAGCTGAAGGAACACCTGCCCCGGGAATGCCTCCCTGAGTACCTCGGAGGGTCCCTCAAGCTGGACCCTCTGAGCTGGAATTGCCGGTTCCTGCCCCAGCAGAACGGGCACCCCGACCCCCTGGATGAGCTCATCCTGGTGCCGCTGGCGGCTCCCAAAGATAACGGCTCCGTCCATGTCCCCGGGCCCAAGTCCATCACCCTCCAGGAGCTGCTGGATCATGTCAGCCACAAGCAGAAACGTGGCATCTACGAGGAGTACGAAGACATTCGGCGCAGGAGCCCGGCCGGCACCTTCGTCTGCTCTTTGTGAGTCCGTGGGAGGGAGCCAGGTGCCCCTCTCACCCCAAAAAGCTGGGTGCCCCCCCTCCCCACGCTTCTGCTGCTGGGTAGTGCCTCCTGATGGTGTGGTGCTTTGGCTTAGCAACAGAGAAGCCCGGCCTAGGGATGGTGTGAGCCCCCTTTGTGGGTCCTGCAGCCTCTGGGAATAGGAGGGGGCTGCAGAGGACAGCAGGGACCAGGACCTGGCCGGGACTCTGCTTCCCGAGGCTTTGGCCAGGTGATGGCAGCAGAGCCCAGGCTACGGTCCCCAGAGGCTTGCACAGAGGGAGGGATGCTGCCTTTGCCTTGCCCGGGATACATCCCTGCTTCCCTCTGCCCCGCCTCCCAGGGCACCCTACAACCAGGACAAGAACCGGTACGGGGACGTGCCCTGCCTGGACCAAACCCGTGTCAAGCTGGCGAAGCCCTACAGCCGCCCGGAGGTGAGCCAGCCCAGCAGGAATGCCCACAGTCCTGTGGGAAGCTGGCACAGCTGTCCCAGGGTTCTGGAGGCCTTATTTCATCCGTGCCTTTCTTCCTGCAGCTGACTGACTACATCAATGCGAGCTTCATGGATGGCTACAAGCAGAGGAATGCTTACATTGGCACTCAGGGTATGGCTGAGCCAATGAGGGGTTGTGCTGCTCCTCTAGCACCCGTGGGTTCCAGCTCTCTGCCCAGTGTCAGCCACTGGCCACGGGGGACATCCCGGGAGCAGGGCGCTGCCCAGCAGGTCCCCCTTCTCTCAGGGTGTATTTACTCTTCCCTGGGTGTATTTACTCTTCCCTGGGTGTATTTATTCCCCTCCCAGTTTCCAGCTAGTGGACTGAAGTTTTTCCTGGGAGAGAGCAAGGGCATCCATCTTCCTCCACCCATGACAGCAGCCCTCTCCTTCCCCCTGCCCCTATCCCAGCTCTGGATTTGCCCCATCTGCCGAAGGATGAGCAGAGAGGCAGGATCAGTGCTGAGCCACAGGGACCCAGTGCTGGGGTGGCACTCAGTGACAGCTCCAGGCAGTGTTCCTGGATCCACACCTGGGTCAGCCCCTACAGAAGGGGCTCTGGTTCCCTGTGGGGGTGATGGTGGGCTGGTGGGTGCAGCTGGGCAAGGGGTTGCCCAAAGCCGTGAGGTTTTGGGCTGATGTGTGGGTTGTCCCTGCAGGGCCCCTGGAAAACACCTACGGTGACTTCTGGCGCATGGTGTGGGAGCAGAACGTCCTGGTGATCGTGATGACAACCCGGTGAGTGCTCATGGAGGGACACAGCCCTCTTTTTTTCTGTGCAAAATGAGCATTTTTGGTGTGGGATGAGCAGCGCTGGGCTCGGTGCAGTGATCCTGCAGCAGTGGTGCCAGGCAGGGCCCCATAGAGGGGACACATTGGGTCAAGGACAGGCTGTGATCCCCAAAGGACCGAGGCTGGGTGGCATGGGAGATGTCCCAGGCAGCACAAGGAGAACATTACCAGCTTGTCCTTGTCCCATTCCCAGGCTGGAGGAAGGAGGCAGGAGGAAGTGTGGCCAGTACTGGCCCCTGGAAAAGGATTTCCAGGTGTGCTTTGGGGCCCTGACCATCACCAACCTGGGCGTAGAGAACCTCAACCATTACAAGAAAACCATCCTGGAGATCCACAGCTCAGAGGTGTGTGGTCACGGCTGCCTGGTGGGGGAATGGCACGGGGGCACCAGGGCTCAGAGGAGGAAGGAGGGTCTAAACCCCCTGCTTTCCCCAGACCAGGGAGCGGCGGCTGGTGTCCCACTTCCAGTACCTGAGCTGGCCAGATTATGGTGTCCCCTCTTCGGCCGCCACTCTCATTGACTTTTTGGGGGCTGTGAAGCAGCAGCAGAGGGTGGCTGTCAGCGCCCTGGGACCTCGCTTCAAGGGTCACCCCGGGGGACCCCCAGTCGTGGTGCACTGCAGCGCTGGCATTGGCAGGACAGGTAATGCCTGGGGGGGCGAGGTTTGGGGATGGTGGTGTGACAAGTCAAGCTTCCCTGGAGCATTTCCATCCTGGGGACCCACGGTGTGTTTGCAAGCTGGTTGACCCCAGACGCATATCCTCAGCGCTTCCCACAACCATCAGACCTGGGAGAAGTCCCCAGATGCCCGTGGGAGAGCGGTGGGGGGCTGAGCACCACCATTCCAGTTCTCACAAGGGGCAGCTACGGTGCCATGTGGCATCTGATGCCATCCCCATCTCCATCCCTAGGTACCTTCTGCGCGCTGGACATCTGCCTGTCCCAGCTGCAGGACGTGGGCACTCTGAACATCTACCAGACGGTGCTGCGCATGCGGAGCCAGCGCGCCTTCAGCATCCAGACCCCCGAGCAGTATTATTTCTGCTACACCGCCATCCTCGAGCACGCCCAGCGCGAGGGCCTGCTGCTCACCAACCACAGCCGGGCCGCCCAGGAGAAGAGCTCGCCGGGGCACTGAGACCTGCTGCCTCCCTGCAGACACCCCTGCCCATCCTCGGGGGCTGCCTGAGCCGCCTCGGTGCCTGCCGGGACTCAGCAGAGCCGTGGGGGTGGCGGCGCTGCCGGAGCACCTCAGCTGTCAGCACTGCTATGGAACTGTGCCTTATTCAACCCAAACAGTGGCTGCCACTTGCCGGCACGGGAAGAGGCTCTCGCTCCTCCCCGTTGGGTTTGGTTGGTTGGGGAGGTGGTTTCTCTTCTCTTCAAGTTGTTGGGTTTTTTGTTTTGTTTTGTTTTTTTTATTTTCGTTTTTTTGTTGTTGGGACCACCTAAGATGTACCTAGAGAGGGGCTTTGCAAAGCCCTAGGAAATGTATTCCCAGTCCTGGGGCTGAGGAAGAGGCATGTGCTTCGGTCTCAGCCGACGCTCCATCTGTGTGTCTGTATGTATGTGTGTATATAATATACCCCCCCCGGCTGTGACCCCCCAGCTATTATATAGATACATATATACAACCTCCCCTTTAGCAGCTCCCAAGGGTCCCCGCTGTCCTGCCACCTCACTGCTGTGATCTCTGGAGTGGTGAGTTTGGTCCTGGCTCTGTCTTGTCCTTCTCCTTATTTCCCCTCATGGGCAGCGTTGGGACCTGGTACCCACTCCTGTGCCCGTCCCGCTGGAGGCATGAGGATGCTTGATGGTGTCCCCTGTGTTTCTTTGTCTCATCTTCCCCATGGAGATAGCAGCTCTGCTCCCGGGAGGATCTGGAGGATTGGGTTATCCAGGGGGTGCTGAGCTCACAGGCATCCCCTGCCCCTCGGGCACCGCTGTGGGAGTCACTCGGTACGAGGTGATGGGGCCATGGGGACCGACCGGCTCTCCAGGTTGCCCGGCTTTCCCAAGCTGCCACTGGGTACCCGCAGGCCCAGCCCTGCCTTGAGTCATGGGCTGGGAAAGCGCTGAGCAAGAATAAACCCCAAACCCTGGAGAGGCAACGAGCCTCTGCCCTGGCCCCAGCCCCCACCACTGCCTGGGCCTCCCCAACTTTATACTGTAATAAGCTCTTTGAATGTGTATATTCTTATTTTTTTATAATCTTGGGGGAGGGGGGTGCAGGGTTTGGGAGTTTTTATTTTGTTTTCTTTGGTTTTTTGGGTTTTTTTGTGTTTGTTTTTTTTTTTTTGTATTTAACATTAACTTGATCCAAGCCAGAGCCAGAAGTATTTGTAAATGTTCCTGTTTTGCTCTCAGAGAAACCTTTTTGTTGTCATTACTTTTTTGGGAGTTGTTTTGTTTTTATTTGTATTGATATATAAATATACCACCGGTGACCAGTCCTCTTTGCTGTCGTGGGGGCATTGGGCAGGACGGAAGAAGAACAGAATTTAGGGCTTTGCATGGGCTGTGATCTCTAAAAAGCTGGCCCCATCCCTGGCTACACATGGACTTTGAGGAGCACAGAGCTGTCTTTAGGGCTTGTTCTGGCCTGGGTGAGGCTGAGACAGAGATAACCAGGCTGCAGGAAGCTTTCCTGGGCAGGCAGGATAGTGTCAGGAGGGAAGGCAGCACAATGGGCTTCTGGATCCCCTCTGAGCAGGCATGTAGGGCACAAAAATCAGGGGGAACTCCTGGGCTGTCAGGTGCAAGTGATGCCAGTCCCAGAGCAGCAACTGCAGCCTGAAGCTGTGGGATGAGGGAAGAAAAAAAAGACAGCTTGTGCAAATGAAGCCCTAGAGCCAGCGAGAGAGCTCGTGCCCCAGAGCAGGGCAGCTGGCGGGTGTGAAAAGCAGCACCTGTGTTTGCTCAGCTGGAGCCTAACAAAGTGAGGGATGCCAGTGTCTTTCTAGGACTAGCACAGGGAGAAGCTTTCTCCTGTGCTCTGGGCATGGACTGGCTTGGCTGTGCCAAACCGAGGTCAGACACGAGCACTGGAAGGCTGGAAAAGAACCAGAGGCAGCAGGGAATCTGTCTGGAAGGGCTGCGTGTCCCAGTGCCTAGGGGTGTGTGAGAGGTGGCTGTTGGGAGCAGCCCTGGAGCCGTGCACATCCTGCCTGCAGAGTGGTTCTGGTTCAGCTGCAGTGCCCCATTCTTCCAGGTACAGTTTCCCACCCAGCTGTCTCCCAGAGCAGCACCAGCCCAGGCAGTGTGATCTCTGGCTCCTCCGGCTCAGGCTGCCACAGAGGTTCCCTCCAGGCACCCACTGCGGGGTGGCTCCTCCGAGGGAGCCCTCATCCTCTGAAGGAAGGCTCCCAGGGCTCTCCCTCCTCGCTGCCAAACTTTTTCACCCAGCTGGGCTTTCTTCTCAGCACACATGGAGGAAGGGAGCCTTTGCAGTTTACTGTTAATCCTGTGCTGTCAGCAGCAGCTTTCTGTGGCTCAGTGGGGCTCTTGGCGAAGTGTTGGGTCCAGATCTGAAAGCTGCAGGTGATGCCAAGTGTCCCACGTGGCCCCACGAATGTGCCCAGCCCATGTCTCTCTTCCGCAGGCTGTGAAATCCCAACCAAGCCCGCTCTGTGTGTATGGTGAAGGTGGTTGTGCCTTCTAGCTCAATTCCACATGATGTGGGCACAGAGAAACAAAACTTTTCTAAGAAGACTCATGTCTGGGTGTCTGTAGGAATAACCAGAGGAGAGGGATGGACATCACCAATGCTGGCTCTGAATGGGAACAGCTCAGATATGCTGCTCCCTTCAAGGAGGGATGAAGAGCCCATCTGTGCTGGAGGCAGAGGAAAAGGTTGTAAGCCTTTTCCATGGAAAAACAACCCAAACACTCACCCTCCATTACTATTTCCAGGGCTGTGTTTCTTCTCAAAGCCAGAGTTTTCAGTCCTCTTGCACAACGTGAGGTTTTGTTCCATCCATTCCTTCTATGCCAGCAGGTCCTGCTCAGCAGTAGAAATATGGGTTTCTCTGGACATGGTCACTTCACGCAGGCAGCCAAAAGTTACTGGAAAGAAAAACTTCGTATTGTTTGGAGAGCAGTGGGAAAAATGGGCTGCTGAGTGGAAGCAGCCTGATGCCTGCAGAATCTCCCTTTCCCTGGAGTGGCCCAGAGATGGGGATCAGCCACCACGGGCAAAAGTAACAGCACAAGCAATTCCGAGAATGAAATCCAAAGTTCCGCAGGAGTTTGGAAACGGGGATTCAAAGGCATTGCAGGGCAGTCCTAAAGCGGTGCTGCCATCGCTGTGCCCACCTGTCTCATTTGGCTTTCTTGGCTGCACGCACGCCGTCTCGCTAATGACGATTACTTTAGTGCTTGTAATTTTGCACCCTGGGAGTTTGGAAAGAGCCTTGCTCCAGAGCGCTTCGTTTCCCAGCCCTTCTGCTTCCTTACCTCCGGTATCCAAGGCTCAGGCTCGATGTCTCTGGCACTGCAGCCCGTGCAGGCTCAAATCCCGCTGTCGAGAGCCCTTCCAGGAGTTAAAGCGAGCTGCAGCTCCCAGCTACAGGGACTCTGCTGTGCCCTGCTTGTCCCCGGCACCACCCCACTGCCTGCTCCTGCAACTCTCCCCATCTGAGAAAGGGAAGAACAGCTGGAAGGAAAAAAAAAACAAATCAGGAGGCTTAGACCTTGTTCGAATGAAGGTACTCGAAGTACACATTTTAATAGAAGTGTGGAACGTGCGTGTGTATTTCACCCTTTCCCGAGCACGCTCTAGACGCCCTGATCAACACCAACGGGGGGCCAGGCCTGGCTCCTCCAGCCTCCGTATGGGGGACCCAGCAACTCACTCCACAACTTTCCAAAAGGAGAGGAACACGATAATTGAAGGCATTAACCCCCATCTCCATCTCGTGTTTTAGCGGAGGGGAATGCTGGCTACCGCCGCGGGGAGACCAGCTCCCTCAGCTCCCTCCCGCCCTCCGCCGTGAGGCCTTTCCCTCACACCCGCCTTCGTCGCGCCCCCCCTCCCCCCGTGGGCGGTGCGGCCGTGACGATCGGCACCGCGGGGCCAATCCGCCCCGGGGGGAGTTCCCCCTCCATTCACGGCTGCTCGCCTGCGCGTTGAGGGTATGTAACAGCTGCTTTCCCCACACACACTTTCCCAGTTTTGCCCCCCCCGCCCCCTTCACGAGAATCGCTTCCCAC
>WEKY01050500.1:308565-341812 GCA_013390045.1 Picathartes gymnocephalus
CGCCTCCTTCCCCCGCCCCTCCGCCCGCTCTCCGCCCGGTGCCGCTCCCGGGCTGCGGCGGGACCGCCCCCGGCAGCGCTCGCCCGCATTGCACGGCCCCGGTACTGGCCGCACCGCGCGCCGGGGCTCCTGCCCGCCCGGGAGGGGCGTTCCGAGAGCCGGGGGAGGGACGCGGTGCTCCCCCGGTGCCGGTGTTCACCCAAGTTCCCGGCGGAGTTGCCGTGAGAGCGCTTTGCCAGGCCGTACCGTCCCGCTCCGCGGCGGCTCCGGAATCGCCGAGGGTTCCCCCCGTGGCTTTTCGCAGTTTTCCAGCTCCATTGCACAGCTCTCCAAAAGGACCTGTTGGAGCGACGTGTAGGTGCATGGAAACCCGAGAGCTCCTCGTGCACTCATTAATTTTCCAGCGATTTTAATAGCGAGCCGGATCCCTCTGCTCGTCCTCCCGTGCTGGGAACTTGGCAGACTCTTGCATTGGTGTTTCATCCCCTTTTTCTAATTCTTCAGGCTGTTGTACATCCCTAGAAACTGCTTTAGGCTTTTGGGTTTTTTTGATAGTAGGAGGCCGTTGGAGTTCAGGTAGCTTTAAAAGTATGACCGTGCTTGGTGTCTGCTTAACTAAATTCTGTTTTTTCTGCGTTTTCCTGGCCTGGTTCAGAATGTATTTTAATAGTTATTTGTGTGAATAGCACGTGTGTTCAAGTATAAGTTACATCCCTAAAGAAATCCGTTTATTTGGACCACTGAAATGGGGCAAAATAAGTTTTGTCAGCTCTATTTTAAACTACTTATCAAAGGCATCTCCAGCTGTGCATGGATTTTCAGGCTCCCACGCTGTCCAGAGGAATCTAAACCTGATCTGTGTGTTAAAGTGTAGCTTAAGGCTGACATAACACTTCATGTTTCTCTTTTAACTTGCTGCTTTTAGTTGTGCTAAAAGGTGTAGGGTCACCAAACAAGTGGGAAATGCCCAACTTAATTCAGTACAGCTGTATCTGTACTGGCCATTTTCCACTCCTAACTTGTAATTATTTAAAAAAATACAGTTTCAGAAAGGTAAACACTACTACGTATGAGTAACTATATAGCACAGTATTTTCAATTAAAATGGCATTTTATTTTACTCTACTAATTTTAAAGCATCTGTAAAACTTCCTTCATCACATAGAGTGCCTTGGCAGCCTGGTGTCAGCCTGTGCTGGATCTCCAAGGACAGAAAACCACTTTTTAGGGTCTTTATTTTTCCCTGCAGAGGTGAAGTCAGCAGTTTTTCACATGGGTATGCTCTGTGCAAAAGCAAATTGTTCTTCTTTCTCCCTCCAAAGTATCTTACCCTCATCCCTCCCACCTTCTGCTTCTATTGAAGACACATGGTCTCAGCATGAACTTGTTTGAGATGCTGCAACGTAATTGTTCATCCAAAAAAATAGCACTAATTTGCTGAAGTTTGGGGAAACTCTGGCTGATTCAGGCTGCTTTTGTGAGCAGTGTGGGGAAGGGGGATGCTCTCCCCCTGGCCCCAGCCTGGATTGCCGGGGGAGCCCTCTGCACAGGCTCTTGGCACGTGTGGGTCTTGGGGCTGGGAGCATCGTGTTGGAATTGGCAGGCGGATCATTTACGTTTCCAGGATTTATGAATCGTTTTCTGTCCAGATTGCTGTTCTGGACTTCTCCAGCGTTGGAAAGCTTTTATGGCTGTTGGAGCTGGAGCAGAAAAAAGTCCCCTAATAGCTGTCACTCCAGCCTGGGTTGCCCTTTTGGGACCATGCTACTACTTTTTTCCAACCCCGCTGGGGTCTTTTCTTTTTTCGTTTGCTTAAATAAAGGGGTTCTGATCATTCTCTCTGCGTGTGGGGTAGGTGCAGGCAGGGAGCAGGGCAAAACAACGCTCTGAACTCTGTAGAGCATGTTTTGCATCATGTCTGTGCGGTGGCGTTTGGCACCCAGGCCACTTTTTGGCAAAGCAGGGATCAGTGCCTCGCCAGCTCGTTACCCATCTGGACAAGTGGGGTTTATTCGTGTCCCATCTGCCTCTTGGTGAGCGTTGGCACGGCTGTCACGATGTCACCCTGCAGAAAACTCTCCTCACAGCTCTCAAAGCTTCAGGTCGTGCTTTTCCAGCACCTTTTTCTAAGCATGCTTCTCATTTCGTTTTGGAATGATGCTCTGGTCCTGGCTGTGCCTCTCCAGCGTGGCCAAGGGGTTCTCCCCGTGCTCCAGGCGTGGGATCTGGGCTGTGTGGCACCGTAAAAGCAAAGTGTAGCAGCGACTGCTGAACAAGCTGGCTCGTGTTCTGGAAGTCGTGTGCCTGGGTTAGCAGAGCTGCCGGAACCTGAGCTGGCTCCTTTCCAGCAGGCACTGCCATGTACTCCTCTGTAATCCTATGTGGGACGTCCCTGCAGGACATCCACGACTGTTCCAGGAGCAGAGTTGAGATTTACACTTGCTGCTCCCGACTTCTGAGTCCTCTCTCTCTCACAAGAAAACCTTTCAAAAAGTCCTCATATCTGTTAAATAAATCCTCTGCAGCTCTGCAAGTTCCCTGCAGTTTTTCAGAGGGACCAAAGTTCCTCTCCAGTGGATCTTTCACAGCTTTTTAGTGAAGGTGGTGTTTATCCACAGGTGTCTTGGGTTTCCAGCAGGTGCTGGGGCAGCACACCTCCCCAATTTACTTTCTTCCTAGTCTCTATTTGGGTTTTTTTTTTTTTTTACTTTACCAGCTGATCTCTAATACCAGAAGACCCTGGTGGGAAAACCTGCAATAGAAATAGTGGAGATTTTTGGGATGTTATGTGGTAAAATGCTGGGGAGCAGAGCTGCCACCGGAGAGGCAGTTCTGCGATGGAGGAGGAGAACACCTGGGCTCTCGTGCCTCCATGGAGCAGCGAGCAGGCAGCAGGAGAGCCCTGCAGTGCTCCACCAGCTGAATCCAGCCTTGTCCCCACTTTGTTCCTTCTCTTTCTGTGTCAGTACTGCCACTCCTCTGCTTTCCTCAGTACCAGAGGGAAAGGGATGTGCTCCACTTGCCTTTACCTGTCCCACCGGCTTGTGTGAGGCAGAGGGATGGGGGAACCCTCTGGTGGAGTCGGTGAGGTAGAATTGCATCACTCTAGTGTTGTTACTGAGGTGCAACGTAGCTTTTCTTAATTTTTCCTTTGCTTCACCAGCTGAGGATCCTGTGTGTGTCTGCCTGATTCCTACCTGTGACATGGAGCTGGTGAGCTGGGAGGTGGCACAGGTGGGAAGATCCAGAGGTGTGTTCCCATGCAGCGTCCTTTTCCTGGGAAGGGGAGCACTGAAAACCTCAGGGAAAAAAAAAAAAAAAAAAACCAAACAAAAAAAAAACCACAAAAACCCCAATAGTTTTCATCTTCCCCTAGACTGAATGAAGTGTGCTCTAGGTGGAGTTAAAAGGGAGTTTGGGTAGAAATGCTGCTGGGGAAAGGGAATGCAATTCTTGTCTTGGTCTGCTCAGGTAGTGCTAAGATTTCCTACATGCATCCTGTTAATGCTTTTAACAGAGGAAAGTACCTGAAAGTTTTGTGACTTACTTTCAGTCCCTGCTGTATTTTGAGGGCTTTTCAACCCTCAAATTAAGGTTACAGATGGTGCAGTTTGAATTGGGGCTCTCTAAATCTACACTTCAAAGTCCATAAGGGATAAGGGGATGTCAGAGATGTGTGCTACATTTCTGAGATGATGATATAAGCGTAGTGTTCTTTGTAAGTGTGGAGGGAAGATTCTTGGTACAAGTCTTTGATATTGTATGTTTATTCTCGAAATACTTTTCCCTTAGCTGGGCTTTGCCATCATGAAGGAAAAATCAGTTGTTGCTGAGGGTGGACATGGGTGGAATTGCCCCTTTGAGCGGCACGCTTTGACTAAATCAGTTCAAAATGACATGTCTAGTCTTGGGTTTCACCTCACCATTCCTTCCTCAGCTCTTTGGAGGGCTGTAGGAGGGGTAGGACTTGCTGCACAACAGATCTCTCCAGCTTTTGAAGAGGGAGGATGCCAGGTCAAGATTAGCAGGACTTCAGTGAGGAAGTGAATGCTCTTTGGGAACACTGAGCACCATATCTCCTGTGGGATGCAGACCAGTCACTGTTCTGGTGCTGGTTTGCTTTCCCCTCTCTGTAGTTTGGGTGGTGGTGGATGCAGAGTTACCATCACCAGTCTCTGTCTAGGTACTGCAGAGTTTTGAGATCATCTCTCTGCTAGGATTAATAAAGCCTGTCAGTTAGCAATCTTCATTAAGGGCTGGTTTGCTGTGAGACACTCTTACTCAGTGGATTGCAGGCCCTTGGTAGGAGTTAGCATGGTGTTCTCTGGGAGGATTGATTAGTGCTATTGACTATTATCTATATATTGACTATATATATGTATACACACCTATACATAACACAAAATTTCACAGTTGAAGCAAGTCCAGTGCTTGGATAAAAGCAGAATCCAAGCTCTGTTGGTGAAGGTGAGGGGAATTCAGAGGGAAGGTGAACGTACACGAGCTTTAATTTCTACTTTACAGAAGTTTTAATATCAACCATACAACAAACTAGATTTTTGGAAGATCATACACTTGGCCTGCAAGAGTTGTGAGCTTCAAAAACTGATGTTCACGCTGCTGGTGTGTGTGTGTGTGGTGATGGATCCTTGGTGCTGTCATGATTCCTGTGGCCTCACAGACCAAGAATTTTGGTAGCTTCGTAGGGAAAAGCCTTCTCAGACAGCCTAAGGTGGCATTTTAATCCTCAAAAGGGCATGTGAGTCTTCCAGCCATCTTCTGCCCTCAAACAGCCTCTACTTTAGGGGCTGGTGAGTCCATCTGGAGGGGTGAGTGTGGGGTGTTGCTTTGGGAAATGAGACCCAGGGGCGGGACACTGAGCAGCCACCACACCACACAGACACCACGTGTATCTACACTCGGTATTGAAAGGGTGAGGGGAGAACCAGCCTGGGAGATCAAAAGTGAGTGGCAGGAGGGACCAGTGTTTAGAGCAGAAGGGTATCCAAGTTGGTGAGGGAGTTATAAATAGCTGCCGCCAAAGCTTTGCCCAGACTTTACTCGTGCACTCAGCCATTGTCATGCAAAATCCTGGCCAGCTCTGCTCGTGGGTGGATGGTGTGAGGCCAGATTTACTCAGTTTAGTCCCAGCCTTATTAGCATAAAACTGTGTTTTTTCAAAGCTGAATGTGATCTGTGCCTGAGAGGTAGATCCATGAGGGGAGTAGCTCCACGTTAACCTTCCTGGCTCTTCATTTATCAGCAGAGACCAGTTGAGAACACAACCAGTGCAGGCACCATTAGAAAAGTGAGCTCCTGGAGTGTGCTTCTCTGCTTGCTGAGTGTCTGCTGGGGGTCAGGCTTACTGAGGGTTTGTAACTTGCAATTAAGGTGCAGTTGGCAAGCTTTCCCCTTTACTTGGAGCAAGGAGCCCTCCCCTGTTCCCTGTGTGTGACCTGCCAGGTAATTTGGGGACCTCTTGAGAGGTTAAACTGGAAGAGTAACTTCAAAAAGAAATTAGGTCATCTTCCTTGTTGTCCTACCCTCTCCAAGTGAAAGGAGGGACTAGTAGAGTTTATATTGGATACTGGGAAGAAATTGTTCCCTGGGAGGCTGGGGAGGCCCTGGCACAGGGTGTTCAGAGAAGCTGTGGCTGCCCCTGGATCCCTGGAAGTGTCCAAGGCCAGGTTGGATGGAGGGCTTGGAGCACCCTGGGATAGTGGAAGGTGTCCCTGCCCATGGCAGGGGGTGGAATGAGATTATCTTTAAGGTCCCTTCCAAAACAAATCTTTCGAATCTTTTCTACGTTTTTTGTCATGGAGGGGAAAATCTGCACCTCTGTCCTGCTGGTTCCTGCTTCCGTATTTGACATGAGATATTAGTAAATGATCTTTGAGTTATTTGATTAATGGCAGATTTAGACTGCGAAGAGCTGTCCTGACTTAGTAGATGTGGATTGGCTCAGTTGGCTTTTGTACCGTTATTCTGGGGAAACGTCATTCCCTCTTGTTTATCCATGTGTTTGCTTTAGCAATGAGTGTGTCTAACTGCACTGAACTGAAAAGGCCTTGCTTTGGAGAGATCCTGAAATAGAAGAGGGTGGTTTCACTGTTTTATGTCCCTCAAACATCTTAACAGGCTGCCCGTGCTTTTGATAAGCAGCAGATAATATCTCAAGGAGGGCAGTAACTATCAATGGACAGAAAACAGCACTGGAATATCCTTGCAGTAAGGAGTACTGGGGTGAGTAGTTTGATCCAACAGAGCCAGGAATTCGTGGTTCCTTTAGGTGTGGGACAGTGGCAGAATGACCTGTCAGATTTGAAGTGAAATCAAGGTGCAGAAAAGCAACTTGAGGTTGGGCAGGAACATGAAGAAAAATACTGGGGAATAAGTGAGAGAGCTGGTGACCAGTGCTCCCTGGCAGGCAAGCAGGAAGGAATCCAGCTGCTGAGCAGGGCCAAGGTGCTGGCAGGACCACAGGTGTGGCATGTGGTATCCAAAATACCCCTGGTACAGCAGACCTATGTCTTTCCCTGAAGTTACACATGAAATGTGTTTAATGCATGTGTATTACATGCAGAACGCTTTGGGGCTTTGTAAGTGACTTCAGGCTCTGATTCCGCATCCTGGTTCGTCCCATGTTTTAAAGCATCTCTCAGAGCTGTCTGTTGTCCTTCCTGGCCTGTCCAAGAGGGGTTTTTTCCTGTTGTCAGTATAAATGTCAGTATATATGTGTGGAAGTAACACATCCTTGCCCAGCCTGTTGTGTTCAAACACTGCGTTCACGAGCTTTGCATCACTCAGGGTCTGTGCGTGCTTCAGATGCTTCACTTAGCACCATCCTTTAGGCGAGACCGAAGGAATCATTAACTTTCAAGTTACTACAACAGTAAGGCTGTACTTTCCGTGGTAAGATACAGTTGCATGTTTTATGCTGAAAGCTAAATCTTTAGTTCCACTTTCCCATCTGGAGAGATCAGCACCCGAAATAGACAGAAACTCACCTAACCTGCTTGCGGTGATCTCCGCCATCCCCAGGACGGCAGCGCCGGATCAATTTCCCTGTGCTAACAGTGTGTTCTCGGCAGGTTTTGTGGTGCT
Organism: Picathartes gymnocephalus; assembly: GCA_013390045.1. Classification (NCBI taxonomy): domain Eukaryota; kingdom Metazoa; phylum Chordata; class Aves; order Passeriformes; family Picathartidae; genus Picathartes; species Picathartes gymnocephalus. Next base: position 315,670 of record WEKY01050500.1, read on the forward strand.
TCCCGAGCATGAGTTCAGCATGAAGCGGCGATTGGATGAGCAGGAGTCTCCCGTGTACGCGTCGCAGCAGAGACGTATCGCCAGCAGCACCGAGGCTTTCCCGCACCAGCACCGCGTGCTCGCCCCGGCCCCGCCGGTCTATGAGGCTGTTTCGGAGACCATGCAGTCGGCCACGGGGATCCAGTACTCCGTAACTCCCAGCTACCAGGTGTGTGTGTGTGCTCAGCCCTTAGCTCCGTGGCCAGCCAGCACCATCGAGTTCTGTATTTGACATGAGGTTTTTGTTTTGGTAACCAGGGTTTCCTTTAAAAAAATGTCCTTACCGTGCATGTCATTTTTGGCGCTTGCTTTATTGGCTTCATTCGTGAGCCAGCGTGGTGTGACTTGGCCTTCTTGAGCACGGTTCTTTTAATGATTCTCTCAGACCCTGGTCTCTGAATCGCAGAGTCAGGTTTGTGGAGGGCTTTTCCTCCATTTCTCTGTTTTTCAGCAGGAAAAGGTTTGCTGTTGTAAAAGACGTGCGGTATCATGGGTGATCTTAAGCTTAACAGACTAGATCAGCATTTAGATTGAAGACTTTCAGGAAAATTGAAATGTTTCGGGAAACATTACCCCAGAGTCATTAGGTGGCACTCTTCCCTCTCTTGCCTTCTTTACAAGGAGCTGGCAGTTGGGAACAGGGAAAAAATATCTTTTTAAGAACACACTGGAGATAGCTGTCAAGGAAGGAGCAGAGATATTTGTAGGATATTTGTCTTTGCCACGTTTCTGGCATGTTTAATCTTCCACTTGTGTTGCTGGTGAGCTGCTCTCCCTGTCTTGTGCCTGTTTTTACACACAGCTTCTGCAGAAGGGATGCTCGCACTGATAGTGGCAGCCACAGAGCTGAAGTGCTGCAGGCAGACATGGGCTGTAAGAGGGTGTGTTGATGCTGGCAGTCCTTCCTAAAAAGAACTTACATGGACCAGCAGGCAAATCTTACTTTGTTCATGAGGATTAAATAAAGTATGTCTCATCTAAAAGATGCTTGAATGGAAAACTGGGTTTGTGAAAAAGGTTTTCCAAATTGAAACTTCCCTGGTTTACGGTATAAAGAAGTCCCAAAAGTGCATGCTTTCTGTTCTTTCCCTTTTTCTCTATGGGAAATACCATTCTGGGTTTCCCCCTGAGCCTGCTGATGCCAGAGAGCCACAATCTGACTTCCAGTACCCAGACTGAATTACCAAGAACGTAGCAGCCCATAAAGATTCATTCACTCAGATTATTACTTGTGACATGTAGGGAAAGGAGAGAACCTTGACTCTTGCCAGATTAAAAATTCCACTTTCAAGTCTTTATGTCAGGGGACACACTGGGCAGCCAGTGGGTGTGCAGGCTGGGGACAGCCTGTGTTTGGGATGTTTTTGCAGGGAGGGCTTTCCTGCATTTGGACGATGGCATGAGAGCTGTCCGGAGATCATTGAATAAAGTTAGCAGTCATGCTTAAACCTCAAACCCACCAGGCTCTGCTCCCATAAGTGTATTGCTGTGTCTGGGAGGCTCTCTGCTCCCTGCTCAGGCCGTGCCTGACGTGCTGTTTGCCTTGGCAGGTGTCGGCCGTGCCGCAGAGCTCGGGCAGCCACGGGCCGGCCATCGCCGCCGTGCACAGCGGCCACCACCACCCCGCGCCCGTGCAGCCCCACGGCAGCCAGGTGGTGCAGAGCCACACGCACCCCACGCCCCCGGCCGTGCCCGTGCAGGGCCAGCAGCAGTTCCAGAGGCTCAAGGTAAGGTCCAGCAGTGCTGCCTGATGTCAGCCATCCTCTCCTCAAAATTCCTTCCGTGGCCCTTTTTACCTCCCTTGCGGGTGACTTCCGAAAAGCTTTCTTGACTAGGATTTGGTGCTTCTCCTGTTGAATGCAGAAATGGACTTCTTCTGCTGAAACCCTGTTGTTTCACATACTATCATAAAAAGGAATTGGACTTGCTAGGAAAAGATTTGTGGCAGGGAGGAAAAGGACAAGTGTATTGCTTAGAGTATTTGGATGAATGGGTTAAATTACCAAAACATTTGGTGCTTTTCTGAACACATGGCATATGTGGGCGGTTGTGTGGGAGTAATTTGGGAGTAAGGAAGGCTCTATTCTCAGATTATGTGCTGTAAAATCCTTAAACAAAGAGAAAAGTCCACCAAAAATAACCCCTTTAAGTTGCTACATTTGGAGAAGGCAGATACATACAAATTGATGCCTGTTTCAGCTTCTTCCAAATACGGCGTGAGCCTTTTCCAGTTTCGGTGGAAACCACTGCCCTTTCCTTTTGCTGAATGTGGGAAACATCATTTCTACAAACCTCCGAAAACTGGTTTCAGAAAGTGTGTTGCTTCCTCATGGTGAAATCCATGGGAATTCCTTTGCTGGTGCAAGGTTGGGGCTGTACACGAGTCTTTCTTCTGTTGCTGTCGTTTAATTTCAGATTAAAGAGAGGTGCCACGTGTAGCTCCTGCAGCTCCTTGGGTGCATGGCTGGGCTGCTGGAGGCACAGGGACCCAGAGCTCTCACTTTAGGCTGTGGCTGTTCTTCCAGCACCTCTGGAAATTGGCTGTTGGTACACGAATCGTGAACCTCTTGCTGTTTGAGGTGTAAAACAATTTGCCGCCCACAGTTACCATTTTCAAAACCCTTCTACGTTGAACTGAAATGTCTGGCTTTTTGAGAGAAGTGCAAGCGTGTACCTGGCAGACATCTACTACACTGAATATGTCATTTCCACTTTCTGCTTATTCTTAGACTTCCATAATAATTTCCACATATGAATGCAGGAAAAATACTCAGTCTAGTTCTGTTTATCCTAGCAGTCACTGCAGTGATGGTAAATTTGGAGTGTGATGGCGGTTTTTTTTTTTTTGGTTGGTTTTTTTTTTTTTATTCTGAGTAATTCTGCTGATCTGTGTTGGGTTTTTTTCCCCCTTTTTGTCACTTTTTGGTACAGTTTTACCTCGTGGGGTAGGAGTGGGGAGTACCTCTTACTCAAATGGTGCTTGATAGTACACTAACCAGGCCCATGAGCTTTTTGCTCCTTAATTCCCTGGCCAGGCTCAGGGCTAACAGCTGTGTTTTCAAGTAATGAGTGTTTTACAGAACAATGGGAGGTGAAATCAAACCTTCTCTGCTAATATAACCTGTCTGGTCTGTCTCCAGGTGGAGGATGCATTGTCTTACCTTGACCAGGTGAAGTTACAGTTTGGTAGTCAGCCACAGGTCTACAATGACTTCTTGGATATTATGAAGGAATTTAAATCTCAAAGGTAACAAGCTGCATTTTCCTTCCAGGTTAGAGCGTATGTAGACATGGGAGCACAGGGCAGGAGCTAAATTCTGTCCTTTGTATACAGAATAATGCACCTGGACAATGATGTAAAAGCAGTTCTGTGCTTTATTTTCTGAAAATGAAATGCATCCGTTCCTTTATACTCAGACTCTGCTTAGAATGGGAGTTCACAAGTTCAGCCTTGACAGCTGATTCATCTGGTTGTCTGCCCATTAATAATGGTCAGACTTGGGACTAGATCTGGTGAATATAAAACGCTGTCTGGGCTAATAAAATAATGCTCATGTCACTGTTGAGTTCAGCAGTGTCCTTATAGGACTCAGTTTTGCATTTTGTAGGTTAGAGGTGATAAGGGAAAAAAAAAAATCTATTGGAAGATTGCTGTGTGGAGAACCTTGTCCCACTGGAAGGTCCCAGAGGATGGTGACATTGTGATTTATTCCTTCCTCAGCATCGACACTCCAGGTGTGATCAGCCGTGTGTCGCAGCTCTTCAAGGGCCACCCTGACTTGATCATGGGTTTCAACACCTTCCTGCCACCTGGCTACAAGATTGAGGTGCAGACCAATGACATGGTGAACGTGACAACCCCGGGGCAGGTTCACCAGATCCCCGCCCACGGGCTGCAGCCCCAGCCGCAGCCGCAGCCTCCGCATCCCTCGCAGCCTTCGGCGCAGTCGACCCCAACACCAGCACAGCCAGCACCACAGCCCACACCTGCCAAAATCAGCAAGGTGAGAGCCTCTGGGTGACCTGCACTAAGAGCACAGCGATCCTGCTGCCTCCAGCTGAAGCTGGTGTGGAGCTAAATAGTGAAAAATTAACTTCCACGCTGCTTCTCCCACAGTATTTGTGAACCTTCATGTGTTCCCCTTCTGCTGCTGGGTTACTTTCTCATTTTCAAACTTCAAGATGTAGTCATAGTTAATTTGACAGCAATTCAAATAAGCTTTCCAAAACATTAAAGGTTTGGAAAAGCCTTGCTGCGGGCAGTGGGGAACTGAAAGACAGAGCATCTGGTAAATGGCACACGCATTATTCAAGAAGTGATCCAGCAAAAAAAAAGTTCCTGGTTAAAGCACTGGGCACACATTATCTGCGTGCTTTTGTGTATATTGTCTTAGGCCTAAAGTCCCAAGAAACTGCCCATAAAACAGAGGTTGTGATAAAGATGTTCTTTTTGGTGTGAAAGTGTGTGTTTCAAATGCTTGAGGCAATTAAGCCTTTGGGAAACCTTCATTTGTTGTTTGGTGGATTCTGTGTTGCTTGAAGTCTTGTTTTCAGATCAAATGGTTTCTGTAGAGGGTTCTGGTTCAGCCATCAGCTGGAAGGGTTCAGGAGTTATTGGCAACATCTAAAGTTGCAAGAGTTTAGCAAGATGACCATGATGTTGCCTGTAGGTGTTGGTGTGTGTGCCCTAAACAGAGACCTTTCAGTAACAAAGGAAATTTGACTCTGGTTTAGGTATAATCCAGATGCTACTGTCCGAAAGATATATTTTATGTGAAACAGAACAGGATAATAGACGTTCAAGGAGATTACTCCAGATAAAATATCCTGTGTTTTAGCCTCAAAATGTGAAAATATTTCAGAGCCTTAGGGAAGGAATCTCCAAAGTTTCAGGGGTTAATCCCTAAACTGTTAGATAACAATTAGTTGGAAAAGCTAAAGAAAAAGGTAATATGCAGTTAAAAAGCAGCAGGATTTAAAATGTGGCAGTTCACTGATCTCTGGACAAGCATTGTTGGGACACGCAACTTCTGCTCAGAAATGGCTTACAAATACATGCTGAAAGACTTGCTAAAAGGTTTGCCAAGCTGGACACTAGAGATCATTTTAGAATGACCTTGCCTGTGGCAGATTTCAAGGATTTTTTCTGAAGAAGGAGTCCATGCTCTCAGTAAAGATGCAGCAGTCTCCTTAGCACTGTGGGATAAGTGGTTTTCTCCCTATCAGCCTGCAGAATGTTGAACCATCTTTGCTGAAACTTTAAAATGAACCTGAGGGACAGGCTAGAAAATGAGGTTCTATGTCCCTACCAGGCAGGTAAAGCTGTAGCTGAGCAAGCCAGGATCTTGTAACAGGATGTTTATGGCCATCCTAAGACAGTTATTTACATTCTCAGTCCTGAAAACTCTGTGTAATACAAGTTTTGAAATTTAAAACATGAGGGGAATAACTACTTTCATTTCCATTTAAAATTGCCACCTCAAAACGAAATTTTCACCTGGCTGTTTGATGTCCTTAAAAGAGCATTCAAAATAATTACTCGCTGCCTGCTTTTTATTTCAAGATACTCCAGTTTTCCCTTGCTATTTCCTTTATACATCCCACAATTCTTCACTTCACTAGTGAAAATAGCATGAGAATAAAGTGCAGTGTTGGAGCCAGCCATACCTATGCATTTTGGCTCTGTTAAATTTTTGAGGTAGTTCGTGTCTCTTTGTCGGGTTTCAGTCCAAAGCAATTAGCAAGGAAAAATCTCCTTAATAACAACAGGTCCAGGCATTTTGTCTCCCTGATGCGCTTTAGTCTCTGCTGGCCCAGTAAACATTCATCTATCCCTAAGTGGATTAAAAGTGCCTTTAACCCGACCATCAAGGGATCTGGTGGTTCCTAACAGAGCTTGTGTTCTCCTCAGCCATCACAGTTGCAGGCCCATACTCCTGGCAGCCAGCAAACCCCGCCGATCCCGCCGTACGCCTCGCCGCGCTCGCCGCCGGTCCAGCCGCACACGCCCGTGACAATCTCTCTGGGCACCACCCCATCCCTGCAGAACAATCAGCCCGTGGAGTTCAATCACGCCATCAACTACGTCAACAAGATCAAGAATCGCTTCCAGGGACAGCCAGACATCTACAAAGCCTTCCTGGAGATTCTCCACACGTATCAGGCGAGCGTTAGAAATGCGAATTTGTGTCTGCGTACGGTTATTTCTCTTGTTGATCTTTGGGGGAGGTGTCCAAAATTTGCATTTGGGTCTTCTGCTGTACTAGCAGTGGCCAGCAGGTAATCGTAGACTGGTTTGGACTGGAAGGAGCCTTAAAAGATCATCACACCCAACCCTTTGCCATGGGCAGGGACACCTTTCACTAGGTGTAGGTTGCTCCAAGCCCCCTCCAGCCTGGTCTTGAATTCTGGTTGAACTAAGCAGAATTCTTGAAAGTTAAAAAGATATGTGGCAGTATGAAACAATAGATTTCAATCCCTCATCTTTGTTTGGAAGTGTCTGAAATGCTTGTTTAAAACTGGATTTGGTGTTTTTCTATGAGCATGTGTCAGGATGAGACAATGTGGCTGTAGCTCCATCCTAAAAGCAAAGAAACCACTTCCTTGATCAGTGTCTTACTGTTCCAGGGCCCCTTGGGCATTTAGGATGTATTTATAGTATATATAAAGACATTTAGAATATATAAGAGTCATCCTATTAATGTAGTACGATGCTTTACATCAGAAGCTGAAACCTTTGCTGTTTCATTATTTATATCACTGAAAGTTTGTTTATTTTTTTCTTTGTCACTTGAATAGTTTGTGTATCCTTTCTTCTGACACTTCTCCTCTTCTCTCTGGCAGAAGGAGCAGCGTAATGCCAAGGAGGCAGGAGGGAACTACACACCAGCTCTGACGGAGCAGGAGGTCTATGCCCAGGTGGCTCGCCTCTTCAAGAACCAGGAGGATCTACTCTCGGAATTTGGGCAATTCCTGCCTGATGCCAACAGCTCTGTGGTGAGTACCCTTGGAGGTAGAAGTACCTAGTGCAGACTGCTCTGTATGAAGCCAGCTCTCAGCAAAATGGGCTTTTGCTGTTTCTTTCTTGGGGTGTAGGAATGAGATCAGGGGGCTAGGCTGTGTTTTCTGGCTGCAACTTGTCTCTTAAATAACTGTTAGTTTAGATGAAATTCCTTTGCCTAGAAGGGTTGTTCTAAGTTAGTGCTGTAACTGCAGTAAAAGCCATTGGTCATCTAGAGCTGGGAGGAGCAGCAGACCCCACTGCACTGCTGCATCCAGCTTTTGTCCCCAGCACAGGAAGGACACTGATCTCTCACAGCAAATCCAGAGGAGGTCCCCAAGATGATCAGAGGGATGAAGCACCTCTCCTGTGAGGAAAGGCTGAGAGAATTAGGATTGTTCTGCCTTGAAAAGAGAAGGCTCAGGGGTCATCCGATTGTGGCCTTCCAGTACATGAAGAGAGCCTCAAAGAAAGATGGAGAGAGACTCTTCACAAGGGCATGGAGTGACAGGACAGGAGGGAATGCCTTCAAACTGAGAGTTAGATTTAGATTTAGATTTAGATTAGATATTAGAAAAAAATTTCATCCCGGTGAGGCTGGTGAGAGACACTGCCACAGGTTACCCTGAGAAGATGAGGCTGCCCCATCCCTGGAGGTGTTCAAGGGCAGGACAAATGGAACTCTGAGCAACTTGGAGTAGTGGAATGTGTCCCTGACCATGGCATGGCATTGGAATTGAATGACCTGGAAGGTCCCTTCCAACTCAGACCGTTCTGTGACATTCTGTGTGAAACTTAGCCCTAACAATCTTCTGGGTTTGTCTCTGAACAAGCTGTTGAGTAAGACAACTGCAGAGAAAGTGGAATCAGTCAGGAATGACCACGGGGGCACAGTGAAGAAGCCACAGCTCAACAACAAGCAGCAGAGACCCAACCAGAACGGCTGCCAGATCCGACGGCACTCGGGCACTGGAGCGACCCCTCCAGTGAAGGTGAGAGCCCGTGCTGCTCCTTCAGAGCCCTCTTTGTCCCCAGAGGCTGTGGCAGAGCAGGATGTGTTTTCACAAGTCCTTGTGATTTTTTTTGTGGCACAGGCTGCAGCTTGAGAACGTGGAAAACGATGTTTGTCTTTAAACCTTTCACAAGTCCTTGTTTTCAAGCACAAGTCTTTGCCTCTGAGTTTTGCAAGCTGGTGGTGGTGTCTTGTTCCTGAGGGTGGGGTATAGTTACTTTAATGGCTTGGGAAAACAAAGTTTTCATCACTTTATTAGAATGGTAGTTTCATTAGTAGTGTTTAATGAGGGGGAGTTGCGGAGTGTGGAGACAAAACTCTCAGTAATGCCACAGCATGAATTCGTGCAAAATTTGTAGCAAACATTCCTAAGGCACGTAGGGAAAGACCTGCCAAAAAGGTGTGCCTGAAAGCTTCGTTGTGGTGGAACTTGGAGCAGATGCTGTGGAGTCATGTTTGCTCATCTTTCCTGTGATAAGCCTTTTTATACAATGATAAGTGATTATTCTCTCAGCAGAGTTTGCCCTTTTCAAATGACGCACGATTTGTGACAGCAGCGAGGCTTTGTAGTGCAACAAAAATTGTCCTGTGGCCAGGTGGCTTCGTGTTTGTGCATGAAGGATAAATTTGCTTGCTTTTCTTGAAGCCAGTACATGTCTTCCTTTGTCATGAAAAGCATTAGCAGGCATAATTGTGTCATTTAAATCCAGTGGTTTAAGTCCCCTTCTGCCCTTTCTCCCCCACTTCAGATCCAAGGAACCAAAATAAAGCACATTTTGGAGGCGACTTTCAGCCTTTCTGAGGGTGGAGAGTGCAAGGGGAAAAATGGAGAGTGTATGGGAAAAATAAAGAGTGAATGAATAGCATGGTATATCTTAAATGCAAGAGAGAAAAAAAATTGTTATTCTGGGGAGGTGTAAGACTTACAGAACTGGATGAGTGATGAGAAAATAATATATTCTGGCTGTAGTCCAAACTAGTAAGTATCTCAAAGTAAGATATGCTGTAGTGTGATTGAAACAATCAGCTAGTTACAGGAAAGGGTGCAACAATGTATTACAAATATTTGGAGTGGTGTGCTACTTATTAACATTCAGTAAATTAACTTGTAGCACATGTTTTAATAGACTTGCCCTTCAAAAAGGCCACTTTCCTTTCATGGGATGCACATGGTGGGATCACTGTCATGTGTGATAGATATAATCAAATTATCTCAACTTGCTGAACACCCCGTTTATTTTTAATTGCCTTGTTTTGTTTTTTTTTCTTGATAACAGAAGAAACCAAAGCTGCTTGGTTTGAAAGACCAGTCTTTGGCAGAAGCCAGCAAACATGGTGTGGGGACAGAATCTCTCTTCTTTGAGAAGGTGAGAGTCAGCATGCAGATGTTGCACGTTCCTGATGCACGTCCTTCCTGCGTGCACATCTGGATTTTTATCACAGTGAGATTTACACCACCCTGATAACATTTCTCAGCTTGACCTCAGAGGGATCCTGCAACCTCTTGAGTTGGATCCACTGAAATTTTTAAAAGTTGGTGGTATTTTTTACATGTGTCTTTTCCCCAGAGCTCCTTCTCCAGCCTTCCACCCCCTGCTGCTGCAGTTTATTGGAGGGAATGGGAATTGTTTCCTGTAGCCCACACTCCCCAAGTGGTTTTCCCCTTTATAAAATCCCTGTACAGCTGATGATGTCCGTGGGCTGTCGTGCTGTGCCAGCACAGCTTGTGCCCATCTACAGCCTGCTGGCTGCAGAGGGGGAGCTCAGTTTGCAAAGTACCTGATTCATATTTTCATTGGGTTGTATTTTGGTTTTTTTTTTTCCCTCAGAGATTAATCTAATTAATTGCACAGTTGTTACCTGTTGCTGGTTTAGCACACAGATCAAGTGAAGGAGATATGGGATGTTTCCAAGTGGTACCTTGGTGTCTTCTCTGAGATGTCCATACATCCCCTTATAGCTCAGAGGGGAGTATGGAATGAACTTAAAACCATCCTTTTAAGCAATGTTCACGCACTGATGACAGTCCCAGTTGCTCCCTGCTGATGTGGTGAGTTCTGCAGCGTGATGGGAGCCAGCTAATGGTAACTGGGAACCAATTTATTGCTTGGAGGATGTGTAGGTGTTAACATGAGTAAACCTAGAAATCCCTGCTGTGGAATTATAACCATAATGATGAATAACTTAACACTGATGGATCTCAGTCTGATGTGTAGATCCAACTGTTCTTGTGGGAAAGGTAATGGTGTTGGGTTGAATAGTTTGGCTTCCTCATTCTGTGAAGATCAGGGTTACAAAAGGATGGTTGTCTGTGACAATCCAAGCTGGAAGCAGGCAGAGGCTGGAGAGGTGGTACCCAGGGCATGGGCCTCATACCCCTGCTCCCTACCTGAAATAATCTCTGGAGTTTAAAAGCTCTGGGTGGGTTTGTGGTGCTGCAGTTACAACTGATATTGTCCACGATTCCATTGTTTTGTAATCCAGCTGTTACAGGGTTCTTTGAAGGATTTAATTCTTTCTTGGAGTAATGCCCCGGTGCTGACATTGCAGGGAATCCCGGCGCAGGGACGGCTCTATCAGCACCAGCTTGTCTGGCCCTGTGTCCAGAGCAAGTTCTCTCTGTCCAGCTCACTTAAAGATTTGCGTGCCTCAGTAGGAAGCACAGTGTCAAATCCAGGTATCCTGGGCCTCCCCCTGCTCAGTCTCACCCTGACAGCTCCTCTTTTCCACTTGTCTCCTCTCCGTCAGGTCCGCAAAGCTCTGCGTAGCACGGAAGCCTACGAGAACTTCCTGCGCTGCCTGGTTATTTTCAACCAGGAGGTGATCTCCCGGGCCGAGCTCGTGCAGCTGGTTTCTCCATTCCTGGGGTAAGTGCAGCCCCTTTCCTTACCCAAGGCAAGAACCTTCATCTTCTTGGTCTGTTTCTGTTGTGGAGCCAGGAAAGGAACGCTTACGTTCATGGTCCTCTGCACTGCCCTTTCCTATTCCTTATCCCAGTGAGATTCCCAGCTGTGTCCTGACAGGCAGCATGCAGGAGCAGTGCAGGTGTTGTTTGCTGTGTGCCTTCCCTTTCCAGCAGGGTAAACAAAATTATTAGCAGCCTGTTATTGCAGTTTCTTGCTCTGGAATCATGGGTTATGTCACTTTAGAAAAGATTGACTGTCTAATTGCATAGGAAATGTCCCCCCCAAAAAGCAGAGTGCTGATGTAAACTCACTAAAATATCCAAAAAGCAGCTGAATCCTGTCACAAAGCCAGAAATGTTAAGGAACTGTGTACTTTATTAAATAGGAATTTATGACTTTCATGATTGTCAGTAGTATACAGAACAGCTCTATTAATTGACTAAAACCAACAGATATCCTCTCATCAACTTTGGGCAGCAGGGTTAGTGTTTCTTTTGTGTGGCCACTGAGTTTCTGGTGCCAAGGGAGAAGGCAGTAGCAACAGAAATTGAGTTCAGGACCCCATTGCTGTAGCCACTGTGCAGAGAAACTGCCCTAAGGAGCTTCCACTCCCTCTGTAGATCCACTGGAATTAGTCAGGCATCAGCAGGATACCTGACTTTAGGTAGAAAAGGTGCAATATTTGACAAAAAAGTTCTGTACTTTTCCCATCTACTACCTTTGCTCCTAACTGTAGGGAAAGATATAATACAGGGGTTTTTTTATTCTGGAGTTGGACATTATCTTTTGCCATAGAATAAAAAGCAGTGAATAACTACTGATTCAATTAGTAACAGGTTCAGTTCATCTTGTTGCTGGAGCTTTGCATGAGATAAGAGGAGTTGAACAAATGCAGTATTTTAGACTAATAAATTCTTCAGGAAACTTTGCAAACAGGTGAACTTGGGCCTTGCAGGCAAAGGCTTCTCCATGATTTATGCTGCTCTGTGAAGTCTGGTTGAAGCAATTGCTTGCCACTGAAACCTTTTGCTGCGTAGTTACAGAATTGCCTTTCAGTTTCCTCTTGCTGCCTCTGGAAAGGAAAGGTCTGGTTTAAGGTTCAAAACATTGACGAACAACTGGGAATCTGGCCTGAGTTCACTACCAGGGTAGTTTGGGGAGAGCCAGATGTGACTGTGCCATGAGTGCTGTTCCTGCAGCGAAAGCTTTGACAGCTGCTCCTTGCTTGTCACTAATCCTAAAGCACCTTAATTGCACCAAGAGAGCGATCCCCCACCTGATCAACAGGTGCTTGCTTCCCATTTGGTCAGGCTGGGATTGAGCAGAGAGGTCTGGTCTTCTCACCAGATGGATAATTTAGAGGGTTGTCTGTAGCAATCAGTTCTAGCCTCAGCATCACAGCTCGGCGCTGCTTGCGTTCTGCTTAGCTCTTTTTTTCACTTGCTTCCTTTTATTTTAGGAAATTCCCAGAACTGTTCACTTGGTTTAAAAACTTTCTGGGGTATAAGGAGTCTGTTCACATGGAGACATATCCGAAGGAACGGGCTACTGAGGGGATTGCCATGGAGATTGACTACGCCTCCTGCAAGAGGCTGGGCTCCAGCTACCGAGCCCTGCCCAAGAGCTACCAGCAGCCCAAGTGCACAGGGCGGACTCCACTGTGTAAAGAGGTAAGGCAGGAGCTGGGCCACTGATGCCTTATCCTGGTGTTAAAATGAAGAGCCAGACACAGTTCAGGGGCAAAAAGGGTTTTTATCTCAGTATTTAATAAAGATCCTTCTTGGTGCAGCACTTGGCCAAGGTGGAATGCATGCTGAAATGCACACACACGATAGATCGTGTCTTGAATTTTATAGACTTAGCAAACTAGCATGTCGGGCAAAGATTCCCCAATGAGAGGCTTGAATGAATAGCATGGTATCCCCCCCATCCTGAGGAATTCTCCCCTGGATGGGGCTAATCTTAGCTTACAGGATGTGTTCTAGAGAGGACCTTGGCTTCTCAGGATAGCGTGGGGCTTTCCGGCCTCCAGCTGCAAGGCCTTAGGATGTTTGGTCTCTTGTCTTAATGGAATATTAGGACTATGCCAACTTATTGGGCTTAAGGAATTACAAGTACACATGCTAAAAGCACTAAGGGTGCATAAAAGCTTTATATAAAAGAAAAGGCAAAAAATCATCATGGCACCACCACAGGGGAAGGCTCTTCCCAGCCTTTTTAAAGTGATGGAGCCAAGGCGAGCAAAACGGAGTTTAGTTTGTATCCCTGTGCTGGAAAGGTTCCTGAGGATGTCAGGGTGCGTCTGGTGCTGGTGAGCGTGGAGCTGGGGCCAGCCTGCCTAGCTCTGGTCCCCACTGCTCCGTGCTGCTCCTGCACCCTGGCATGTGTGGGCGCAGCATCCCGGCTCGGCATCGGCACGGTGCCTGTGGCAGCCCGAGGGGAGCACAGCCCAGGAATTCCTGGTGGCACTCCCCTAAACACCTGGATCCTATCCAGAAGCTGTTGTACAGGGTGAGGCATCAGTCTAGGAACTGGGTTATGCTGGAAGCTGGCTGGGAGTTGTGGTGCCCACGTGGCTTTAGTGGTTGGCATCAGCTCTTCCCCAGCAGCGTTTGTGAAAGGTTTGAGTAAAGCGTTGGGGGGCAGCTGGAGAAAAAGCTACTGAATAGTTATGATGGTTAATTACTGACATACCTAATGCTCCTGTGTTTGATTTATGATGTTTTATGTATTACAACCTGTGAAAGGAGCATTAAGATTGCAGACTTAAGTAGGAGATGACAGAACTGGTTTTCTGTGTGGTCTTAATGTGATCTCAGAGGTCCTTTACAAGGTGGTATGTAATTCAGGATTATTGCTACCATTTAACCTAAATTTTCACTTAGCCTGCTTTCAGAGTTTTCTCTAGGCCAACTTTAAAAGAAAATCATGTTTTCTGTAGACAGATTCTCCCACATATTCCCTCAAATGCATCTTTCTTTCTCCCTGAAATGTTGAATTTTTAATCTATGTCTTGACACGTCTCTCAAAAGCTTCTTGTGTGATGCAGTTACAAACTTTTCTCCCTGTGAGAATCTAATGACTCAGTTGTTCAGGCTTTGGGTTTGTGAAAACTGGGCCTGGCTTTCAAGACCGTCTGCCAAAATGATTGTTTCTTTGCCTTTGGCCTCTTTGAGGTTGTTGTTGGTTTTTTGTTTGTTTGTTTTTTAATGTTCTGCTCCTGTATTAAAAGCTGGAGGTGCAGAGCTGTTTTGTCAGGAAAGGTGATGCTGGAGTATGGTTTTATACTTCCAATTAGCCCTATTTAGAGGCAGTAACTGTGTCCTGTCTAACAGTCAGGTCTGCTGTGGTGACCACACAGTGTCGATGGTGAGTCACACATGAGGAACCAGCTGGTTGCAGCTGACTAATCCAAAATAGCAGAAAAGCTCCGTTCACCTTTATTTTCCTCTTCCCTCACAAGTGTTTTCCTCACAGCTCCAGCCTGTGAATTTTTCAGGCTGCCTGGCTGTTTGGGTTCTGGCTGTTTGGGGTTGCCCTGTGAGTGCTGGGCTTTGGAAGGGGCACACGCTTTTTTCCAACTGGGGAATTAGGTTGTCCCATCAGAAAACTGGGCTTGAAGCTGGCCAGGTGTGATCCCCTTGAAGACTGACCACAACTCCTGTTCTCCCTCTGCCTCCCTCCAAGGTTTTGAATGACACCTGGGTCTCCTTCCCATCCTGGTCTGAAGATTCCACGTTTGTGAGCTCCAAGAAGACACAATATGAAGAGCACATCTACAGGTGTGAGGATGAGCGTTTTGAGGTAAATTGCTTTTCCTTGGTTCATGTCTCTGTTCTGTGAACAGTTAATGAGCTTGATGTAATGATACCTTTAATTCTGCATCTTTTATTGTGTTTGCCACCTGGTTTTTGGCATAAAAGCTTGTGTTCTTTTCGTGCAAGAAGCAGTGGCTACATAACCACTTAAGCGGGCACCCCTGGCCCTCAGCTTTTGTGCAGAGCTCTTCATTCACCCTGCTCCACATGAAATTGTTGAATGGCCAGCATGGAATTGTTGCATATTTTCTGTTCTTCCTGCCCACGTAATCATCTGCAAAGCAATGTGTTCAGGATGTTAAACAACTGACATCTTGAGTGGAAACGGAACTTAGCTGGGCAATTACCTGAATCCGCTCAGGTTTGGCACGTCCTTTTGTAGAGTAACTGTCTATTGTGTTCCATTCCCAGCTGGAAGATGTAGTTTCCAGGCAGTATCATTCTGGTAGCCTGTAAATTGTTGCACACTATTATTTAGGTAGCAGATGAAATATAATTGGATTATTTCAGGGCAGCTGAACACCAAAGTGCTCGAGTGCGCCTTGTTCAAGAGGCGCAGCTTCTTGTTTCGTGTCACTTGCGCGTTTGCCTCCGTGAAGTATCCCATTTTGTCTATTCTAACGCACTCTTCTCTGCAGCTGGATGTTGTCTTGGAGACCAACCTGGCAACGATCCGCGTGCTCGAGGCAATCCAGAAGAAGCTGTCGCGCTTGTCTGCGGAGGAGCAGGCCAAGTTCCGGCTGGACAACACCCTGGGGGGCACCTCGGAGGTGATCCACCGCAAGGCTCTGCAGAGGATATACGCTGACAAAGCAGCTGACATCATCGATGGCCTGCGCAAGAACCCATCTGTGGCTGTTCCCATCGTGCTGAAAAGGTACTGGTTTCCCCAGCAGGGTCCCTTCCGAAGGGTGACGCACTGAATGCCGTCCAGATTTATGGAAATGTGGCTGATTTCTGCCTCTAAAGGAGTGTGACCTCCACAAGGCTGTAAATGTGCCCCAAAAGGCTGTGGCTGCCCCACTCCTGGAAGTGTTTCAGGCCAGGTTGGGCAGGGCTTGGAGCGACATGGTCTGGTGGAAAATGTCACTACCTGTGACATGATGATCTGTAAAGTCCCTTCCAAACCAAATCATTCCATGATTCTATTCTTCTGTGAAACTAGGAAGTTCATTTGTATTCTGGACAGTTGGTGTATTCCATAATAATCACCTAGAGGGAATTGCCCTCCTGAAACAAAATCCTTGCAGCTCAGCTGGAAGGACGTAGAACTTTTGTTGTCTCCTCCTAAACTTTTTTCACCCCTGGCGTCAGCACTGTGTGTAAGATCAGCAAACTGTTGTCCCTAGGCTAAATGTGATCCCTTTCCTAATCCTATGGCTGAATGTGCCCAGATCATGGTGTCTCTGCTATCCTCAGATTCCCAATCCTGTTTCTGTTGTCAGCCTCCCCTTCCTCAGTTAAAAGGGAGTGGATGCTGCAGCTCCTTGGGGAAGGTCAAGGAGGTGTGTTAGCAGCTTTATTATTTTGTGTAATACTGTTTTATCTCTGTGGCACTCCTGGTCCTGTGTTTTGGAGTTCTGGAGCTGGGCGTAGCAGCCTTCCCAGGATACCTGCAAGGGTTTCCCTACCCTTCTTGGACTGAATCAGGGGTGCTTTCCTTGGGATGCTGAGTCAAGGTTCAGGAGTGCATTGCCAGGACACTCAGGTGGCCATGCTTTGGTCATTGTCCAGACTAAGCTGCCCCTGTTCCACAGGTGGAGCTGTGGGACTTTCTGGGGATTTCTGAGAGACAAGGGCCGTTTTTGACTTCCCTGTCCCTTCATCCCCTCTCCTGGGGCTGCTTTGTTCCTTAGTTTCTCCAGAAGAGTGTGTCCGGGGTGCACCTCCTGGAAAGCTCCTTTCTGTGGGGTATCTTTGATCCATTCCCATTTAATCAGAAGTTCAGCTCTTGTCAACACTCACCAAGAACCACGGGCCAAGGTTTTTCTTGGAAGCTCACCTCTTAGCTCACCTTTGTTTTCTTGATCCAAGGTTAAAGATGAAAGAGGAAGAGTGGCGAGAAGCCCAGAGAGGGTTCAATAAAGTCTGGCGAGAGCAGAATGAGAAGTATTACCTGAAGTCCTTGGACCACCAGGGCATCAACTTCAAGCAGAATGATACCAAGGTCCTAAGGTCAAAGAGTCTCCTCAATGAGATTGAAAGCATCTATGACGAGGTGAGATGGTCACCAAGAGTTTCCTTCCCTCAAGCTTATGCACTTTGCTAGTGCAGTTTCAGTTCCTGTTCCTTACAGCTTGATGAGGGAGGAGATCTGTTCCACCAGCAGAGCTTTCTAGCAGGCTCTTTGGGTGCTGGAGAGGGATTGTTCAGGCTGATCTTTGTGCTGTTTCTCCTTTGTAGAGGCAAGAACAGGCTTCAGAAGACAATGCTGGAGTCCCCACGGGCCCACACCTCTCGCTAGCCTATGAAGACAAGCAGATCCTGGAAGATGCTGCCTCTCTCATCATCCACCATGTGAAGCGGCAGACGGGAATCCAGAAAGAGGACAAGTACAAAATCAAGCAGATCATGTATCACTTCATTCCAGACCTGCTGTTTGCTCAGCGAGGTGAACTCTCCGATGTGGAGGAGGAAGAAGAGGAAGAAATGGACGTGGACGAAGCTACCGGGGCTGCAAAAAAGCACAACGGTGTTGGGGGTAGTCCTCCCAAAACCAAGCTGATGTTCAACAACACGACAGCCCAGAAGCTACGGGGCATGGATGAGGTCTACAACCTCTTCTACGTGAACAGCAACTGGTACATCTTCATGAGGCTGCACCAGATCCTGTGCCTGCGGCTGCTGCGGATCTGCACCCAGGCCGAGCGGCAGATCGAGGAGGAGACGCGGGAACGGGAGTGGGAGAGGGAAGTGCTGGGCATAAAGCGAGACAAGAGTGACAGTCCTGCCATCCAGCTGCGACTCAAGGAGCCCAGTGAGTGACTTCTGGTGGGAGGATAGGGGGGAAAAGGTGCTTCTGTTTGTAGTGTGCTGGCAGGGCTTGTTTAGTGTCTTCAGGCACGTGGCAGCAGTGACCCTTTAAGATGGGTTCTCTTTTATTATCACCTGGGGAGATGGGAAGATTTGGGGAACATGGGACTTGGAATAGCAGAAGGATAATATGCAGCAGTTATTTCATGAGAGCTTTCATTTTATGCTTGCATATCCTCAAATTCCCCAGGTAAAAGCTTTCAGAAATAAAAAGCTCATGGAGGAGGCTAGAGCTAGAAAGCAAGAGATTATCAAAATACCTGTGACCTTTAAAGGACTTATTTATGTCCATAAAAGACAAGTTTAAGTAACTCCTCAGCTTCAGTGGGTCACCTGAGGACCAAAACTCACAGCAGCCCTTCCTGGGGGTGGTGTGCCCATGTCTGCCCTCCCCTCCTGTTGCAGTGGACATCGATGTTGAGGATTATTACCCAGCCTTCCTGGACATGGTGCGCAACCTCCTGGACGGGAACATGGACTCGTCGCAGTACGAGGACTCCCTGCGCGAGATGTTCACCATCCACGCCTACATCGCCTTCACCATGGACAAGCTGATCCAGAGCATCGTCAGACAGGTGCCTGCCAGCAAAGCCTGGCGACTGGGTGGGGCGGGGCTGGGAAAGTGGACAGGTTGTTTGCTGCAGTGAAGAGCCCAGGCTCACGTTGGAGGCCGTGTTGTATGCCCAAATGGGGAATTTCAGGGGTAAGCGGATAAATTCGGGGTGTTTCCTTACCCAGCTCTCCAACCCTCATCATAGAGAAATGATAGAAGGTGATTTCTGATCTGTTTGAATTATTGAGAATATCCTCTGCAGAGTTCTCATTGTTTTCCAGTTGTTTTAGGATAGAAGTGTTCAAAGCATGTCCAGAGCTAATCTTGCTTTACTTTGGGAAAAAAAAAAAAAAGAAATTACATCTAAATAGTTCCTTTCCTTTCCATCAATGCTGTAGGAGTCCACACTTTTTCTAAAAACCTTTTGTCTCTTTTATCTGGCTGCTGGAGTAGCTCATTTTGGCTGTTAAACTCCAGTCCTTTTATTGGGTTGGTAGGAAGAATGTGCGAGCAAAGGAAAAATTCTTCTTGTGCCTTTTTGTAGCGTAAAGAACAAAAACAGACACAAGGGACTGGAAGTGGAATAACTTGAAAGGCCTCTCCTCTTTCAGAAGGGTAGAGCTGCTCTTCCAAAGCCCTTCAGTCCAGAGATTAACTGAATTCAGAAGACAGCTGGGAGACTTCTGGTTTTTAAACTTACACAAAATACGGATTTGATCTTGAAGCTCCCACCCCTCTCCTCAGACACAGCAGCAGCCCCTTGGTGAGGAGAGGACACGCTGTGCCACTGAGCTCTGGCCCTTCCTCCCCTGCTGCTGATCAGAATGTTCTCTGTGTGTAGTTTTTCTCTGAGTGCTTTGCCACCTGCTAATTTTTCTAAAGATATTGCAGATTTTTCACGTAGTAGCAGAGATCATCTACAAGTGGAAGAAGCTAAGGGGGTTTTTTTTTTTTTTCACTTGAGCTCAATCCCGTTGTTACACCCTTATCTTTTTCTGTTCTCACGGGGGTGTAGCAGCCTCCCTCACCAACGCCTTGCCCCTGTTGTTCCTGTTTGCAGCTCCAGCACATCGTGAGTGACGAGATCTGTGTGCAGGTGACAGACCTGTACCTGTCCGAGAACAGCAACGGGGCCACGGGAGGTCTGCTGGCGTCCCAGTCCTCCCGCACGCTCCTGGAGGCCGCGTACCAGCGCAAAGCTGAGCAGCTCATGTCCGAGGAGAACTGCTTCAAGGTAAAGCCAGCCTCTGAACCACAGTGTAAAACCAGCAAGAGGTGAGGGGGATGCCTTTTAAGAAGGGAGAGGCACCGGTCCTTCAAAAAGGAGCCTTGTTTAGGCACCCAGAAATGAACTCCATCCCAGCCAAAACCAGCGTGCATGCTGCCAGCTTTTGGAGCATAGGCCAGTGCTTCTGTAAGGGCCCCTCAGAAATGAAGTTTGAAGGAGGAAGCTATTTCCTGGAACAGCAATGAATATCTCCTGTGCTTTACAGCAGCTTTGGGCTATATCATACTGACTGCTTGGCTGCCACTGGTTTTAATTTGTTAGCTCAAACTCCCCTGTTTCTCTGGTGTCTCAATTTTGTTGACTGTTGGGAAATCTGCCACTACTGGCTGGGCATTAAATCACTGCTGCCTGCATACATTGCAATAAACCTGTCCTAATCAAATCCATACTTCCTTTGCTGAAGAGGCAGGAAGTGGTCAGGCCCTTTCTGAGCCGGAGAAGTACTTTGGATAAAAGCCTGAGTGTATAATATCTCTTCCCATGTCCTCAAACTTATTTTGGGGGCTCAAGAAGGTTTCCTTTAAAACAGCCAACTTGCTTCATTCTCCCTTTGCCCCAGTGAAAAGTGAAGGTGTTTGTTTCTATTTCAAACCTCCTCTTACTGAAGTTCCTTCTGCTTTTTCTTTATAGCTGATGTTCATTCAGAGCAGAGGTCAAGTTCAGTTAACCATTGAGCTGCTGGACACTGAAGAGGAGAACTCAGATGACCCTGTGGAAGCAGAGGTAAGGGCAGCTTGTCCAGAGAGCTGACTCTGATGGTCAAGGTTGCACTGGACCAGTGTCCAGTTGACTGGTGGTGTGGTCCGTTAGCACAAGACAAAGAAACATCAAGGACATGCCATAAAGGTTCCAGTGATGTGAGCAGGCAAATCCTTCTTGGTTTATTTTGTGTTAGAAAATACTCAAACCCACATAAAGAAACATTGTACCTGCCTGTGGGTGTAAGGTCTGGGAGGAGAGAAGAAGCAAGACGAGACAAACCAGCCGGGGACTGAGACCAGCCCCTGCACTGTAACACCTGCCTTTCTGGGCAGAAGTTGCACAGAGCCTTCAGAAGTGATGTTGTGTTCTTCCAGCTTAGCCTCCTTAACCCTGCCACGTTGTTTGGTGGGAGGGCAGTGGCTGATGTGTGCTCTGTGCTTGCTTCCAGCGCTGGTCGGACTACGTGGAGCGCTACGTCAACTCTGATTCTACCTCCCCCGAGCTCCGCGAGCACCTGGCCCAGAAACCCGTCTTCCTGCCCAGGTGAGCGGCCAGGCTGCGCTGGGAAAAACCCTTAAAACTCCTCTCATTGCACCCCCTGCCCTGTGCAGAGACACCTCCCACTAGAGCAGGTTGTTCCCAGCCCTGTCCAAGCTGGCCTTGAGATCCATCACCTACAGCCAGCTTTGTAGGGCCAGGGGTTGGGTGCTAATTCCCAGAGGGGTTCTCTGGTTTGCAGGAACCTGAGGCGGATCCGTAAGTGTCAGCGTGGTCGGGAGCAGCAGGAGAAGGAAGGGAAGGAGGGAAACAGTAAGAAGTCCATGGAGAACGTGGAGAGCCTGGACAAGCTGGAGTGTAAATTCAAGCTGAACTCCTATAAGATGGTGTACGTGATCAAATCGGAGGATTACATGTACAGGAGGACCGCGCTGCTGAGAGCTCAGCAGGTAGGAGCCAGCAAGAGAGAACAGGGTGGGCTGCTGGGGTTTCCTGGGACCCAGGGGAAGGGAAGGATTCATTGCCTCTCCAGCTCTTTGGGAAGCTGTAAAGGTTTGGGTTTATCCAAGATGGAAAGAGCTTGTGACTCCACATGGGTGAAATTTAGGAGGATTGAACTGATCTCGTCATCTGGATGCTTTTCTCATCTTATGGGAGTATTTCCATCCACTTTTATTTAGATTTATAAAACAACTACTTACCATGTTTCTTGCTGATGAGATACAGAGAGTGGCTTTACTTCATTAGTTTTAAAGTAATTCTCTTAAACTTTGCATCCACATCAGATGAGAGCATTTGATTGCAGCGTAGTGACTCTTGGAAATGCTGATACTGAGAATTTTGATTGAATTCTGTCTAGCTCATTCAGCTGGCACAAACCTCAAGGAAATGTAAGCTTATAAGCAAGATACCATGTGCCAGTGCTCTTCACAGAGAATCTGAGCATAAATTCTCAAAGTGTTAAATATGTAGTGTGCAGCTTAGCCCTTGGTTACTGGAATACACTGAGGGAGCTGTAGAAGCTACATCGGATTTGGAAACAAATCTATTGGATTTAGGAGTTAACACCCCAAAGAAGTCAGTCCGTGGAAGAGGAACAAACAAATAATAAAATCTGTAAGTTTTAATCTGGAGGTTTAATTATATTGGCTGTTTTCAATTATGACTGTAGCCATGGCTTTATACCATCTGTCCTGGATTTTGCATTCCTTAGGCAGATGCTCTCACCCAAAAAAGTGCACAGTTCTTCCTCTCCTGATGTTTCTGCTAAGTCAGAACTTCTTGAGCCTGTAAGGCCTGACCTGGGTCTTAATTTTCTGTACCAGTTGTGTCCCTAGTATGGGTAACACACACTGAACTTGCTCTTTGCTGGGACTGCCCCTCTGTGGGGGCCGGAGAGAGACCCCAAGGGCTGGGAAAGAGCAGGGCTTGCCTGGTGCTGGGTGCTTGAGGAGGAGGCAACAGCAACTTTTGGGCATTGCAGAAGGGACTCACTCCGAGCTGAGCATGCAGCTTTCAGGCTCCCACTGGATATGTTCCATGTCTACAGCCCATGAACTGCTGTATTAAACAAAGAGCATAAACTTTTTAGTATTTCTGAGCTCACTTTGCCACTGATTTTCTTGGGAGAGAAGACCTGGGGGACCTTCATCAGAGCTTTCCCTCTGTCATTAGTCCAGCGTCTGTATTACAAATTCCCTCTGTGTTTGATCCATTTGTCTATGTCAAGCAGTAGCCAAGCTTTGTGTTAGGCTGCAGTTTGGGGGCCAAGGCTGCCTTTTTCCTAACACCTCTCCCTATTTCTGCAGTCCCACGAAAGGGTGAGCAAGCGGCTGCACCAGCGGTTCCAGGCCTGGGTGGACAAATGGACCAAGGAGCACGTGCCCCGCGAAATGGCAGCCGAGACAAACAAGTGGCTCATGGGTGAAGGGTTGGAGGGCTTGGTGCCCTGCACCACCACGTGTGACACAGAGACCCTGCACTTTGTCAGCATCAACAAGTACCGCGTCAAATACGGCACGATATTCAAGACACCCTAAGAGTCCCCCCGGGGCGAGGGAAGAGCCCGGGAGATGTGTGTGTGTGTGTGTGTATGTGCAGCATCCAGGGAAAAGGAAGAAGATGCCTTTCTCCCCTCACTGTGCATCTCCGGAACATTGGCCACTTGACCGGTGCGTGGCTGGCACAGCCTGTCCCGGCGGGGATTCCCTGTGGGGCCCTGGATCCCCGCCTGGGGCTGTGGGGCTGCCAGCCCTTTTTGGGCAGGAAGGACCCTTCTCTGAACTGAGCCATCCCAGAGAAACGCAACGAGCTCGTCCACACCAGCAGCGTTGAGGCTTTGACTCCCCCGAGGCCGTGAGCGGCGAGGGAGGGGAACAGGATGCTCTCCACCACCGGAGCCGCTTGGGTGTGTCCCCAAAGTCCCCGGTGCCCGTTGCCACCGGCTTCTCCTCTCTCTGCGGGCTCCGTGGGGCAGCGGACCCTGGGTTCCTCTCGCTCCCTCCTCTCCCTCCCAGGCTGGACTCACCTTGTGCAGATCGGTCTGTCCTTTCTAGTGCCAGTGGAACTGTTTAATTTTTATTTTGGGTTTTTGTTTTTTTTGGTTTTGGTTGTTTTTTTTTTTTGTACCTGCTTGTTTACTAGTCTCTCCTAGTGCCATGCACCAGCTTTTCACACACATGTACGTACACACACACAGCAGAGAACAACACGATTTTAACATGTTCCCCTCCTTTTTTGTAAATAAATGTACAAATTGTCAATTTTTTTTTTTTGGTTTGTTGTTTTGTTTTTGGGTTTGTTTTTTTTTTTTTAATTAAAGGAATTATGCTTGATGTGCTAGCATAACTGTACTAGCTTCTTGTGTACCATAGTACCAGGTGGCTTGAGAATTAGTACCGACAGACAGACCGATGGAGACATTTATTACACTTTTTACCAAAGGGAGTTATCATTGTAGTGCTTTTGTGTGGAAACTTTTTTCTCCTTTTTTTGTAAATAAAAAAAATAATGTCTTTGTTCTTAACTGGAGGAAGACACTCGCTCACCCACAGCCATGTTCCTGGTCTGAAAGGCACTGCTGCAGCATGCAGGTTTTGGGGTGGGAAAGGGGAGGGAAGAAGGAGGTGTAATCCAACCCCTTTTGTAAGGCTGGCAAGAGGAAACAGCAGAGGCAGCGTGTGTGTTTGGGGGTTAAACAACTGAGGTGCAAGCAGCCTGAAAGAGATACAGAGTATATAATTTTAATTTTTTAGAATTTTTGCCTTTTTTCCTGGTGGGTAATTTTTATCCACCTTGTCTTTCAGCTCCAAGCATCTTCACTTTTTGGGAAGTGTTGCTGAGCAATTTAGCTGGAGTTGATGGTGCTGATGTATTTTTCCCTTTCTGTGTTGGGAGAAAACATCATGGGAAATACCATACCAGTGTTTGACAGAGCTGCTCTGTGTGTGTGTGTGTGTGCGTGTGTGTGTGTGTGTGCGCAAGAGGAGGAGGAGGGAGTGGGGGGGGTCTCGGTGCATTTCACTCCTGAACTCCACCTATGGGATATATATTTTTTTAAGTAGAGAAATTTAACGCTGGCAGATATTTAAAGCACGGGGGGAAGACTCTGATTTTAAAAATAAAGAAGTCAGCACAGACTTTGTAAGCCACCACTGCACTGTGTCTCCTCAAAGGAGGTGGCTTTCCTTGCAAAAAAATGATGCTGCCTGTCCTGCACATCTGGAATACCTTCCATGGTCCCTGGATGGCGAGCCACGAAGCAGGACTTTGCCACGGCTTCAACCTCTCCCTGGGCCTTAACTGTATTTTGAGACAGCAGGTTCACAGAATCATAGAATGGCCTGGGCTGGAAGGGACCTTAAATACCATCTGGTTGCAGGTTCTCTCCTCCTGCCACCGCAGCTCCTTCCCTTCCTTGGAGAGAGGCTGGGGAGCTGGAGCCGGGGTGGAAGGCACAGCCCCGAGGGGCCACGAGTCACTGGCAGCCACTGCACACACAGCAGGCAAGTCTGGAATGGGAGCCTCCTACGGAGAGAGGGAAAGAGAGAGAAGGAAGAGCCCAGCAGGGGATTTTCACATTTTGCCAGCAATAAATCACCCGTCTGGTGTCTCCTCCTTTGCTGTAACCAGGCACGAAGGGGCTCTCGTGCGTCCTCTTCCATTCCAAAGCTGTTGTGCACGCTTCCCTATTATTTCCTCCCTTTTTTTTATTCTGGTGTATGCCCAAGGTGATCTGGAAGGGAAAATCTTGGGCGATTTAGGCTTTTGACCAGCTTGGAAGTACCAGCTGCTGCTTGGTGGGGGTCTTATCCTGGGAGTGTGTGCATGCATGTCACTGAGCCAAGGGGGCTGGTGCAGGTCCCTGGGACACACCGTGGGGAGACCTCTGCCTCTGGTGCTCCAAGTGACATCCCAGCTCTGCTCCCAGCCTGTAAAACAGCAGAGGTTAGCTTTTTTAAATATTCTTTTTTATTTGATCTTGCTTTTTGTAATCTGTAACGTGATCCTCGGCCCACAACCCATGTGATTTCTATACCAGTGTTGTAAACTTGACTGTAGCGCAGTATTTCCATTAAAACGTCAGGGCTGAGCATCGTCTACAGATTCTTCCTTCCCTCCTAATGATACACAATGACATTTTGGGCCGATTTTGGAGGGAAACCAGGACATGGAGAGGAGGGTGCAGGATTGCTTAGGCTGAGGGACAGCGATGAGTGGGGTTCTGCCCTCGCCAGGGAGCGTTCAGGGTGGGATAAGGATCTTCTCCCAAGCTCGACAAGCAAACATATCCCCCATAAGAAGCATCAGAGACACAACCATGGTCGCAAGGAGCTCTCAGCAGAAACGAGCAAGAAACTTGTCTGTTTCCTCAGGAAATCTCCCGAAGGGCTTCTGGGCAGGCACCTCCAAGCACCCAGCGGGGAAGAAGATCGTCATTTCTTCACCACGGAGAGCTTGGGAGGACTCACACACACAGATACCTCCGAGACACGAGCTTCGACCCCAGCACGGGCACAGCACCACCCGAACCCGCTACTCACGTGGGCCCGAAGGACTCTCCCACTTGAGCCGGCCTGAAGTCCTGCCCGACAGCCTCCTCGTACGGGATGCGCCGCGGAGTCTGGAAGTAGGAGAGCGATGCCGGAGGACAGCGATCCCCGAAAAGCCTGTGGTCGGACACGGCCAGGACACATTAACAACATCAGTCCCGCACGGACTAGCGCAGGAGTGCTACAGGGAGCTTCCACAGCATGGCTGAGTCTGCCTGCCACCATCCAACACCCTCAATAATA
>WEKY01050500.1:342511-356650 GCA_013390045.1 Picathartes gymnocephalus
TATTATTGAGGGTGTTGGATGGTGGCAGGCAGACTCAGCCATGCTGTGGAAGCTCCCTGTAGCACTCCTGCGCTAGTCCGTGCGGGACTGATGTTATTAATGTGTCCTGGCCGTGTCCGACCACAGGCTTTTCGGGGATCGCTGTCCTCCGGCATCGCTCTCCTACTTCCAGACTCCGCGGCGCATCCCGTACGAGGAGGCTGTCGGGCAGGACTTCAGGCCGGCTCAAGTGGGAGAGTCCTTCGGGCCCACGTGAGTAGCGGGTTCGGGTGGTGCTGTGCCCGTGCTGGGGTCGGAGCTCGTGTCTCGGAGGTATCTGTGTGTGTGAGTCCTCCCAAGCTCTCCGTGGTGAAGAAATGACGATCTTCTTCCCCGCTGGGTGCTTGGAGGTGCCTGCCCAGAAGCCCTTCGGGAGATTTCCTGAGGAAACAGACAAGTTTCTTGCTCGTTTCTGCTGAGAGCTCCTTGCGACCATGGTTGTGTCTCTGATGCTTTTGGGGGGGATGTTTGCTTGCCAAGTTAGGGGGAAGATTCTTATCCCAGCAGCGGCCAGACAAAGTGTCACTGATTGTTTCTCTGGGGTTCCAGAAGGGCACAGGTTAAATCAGGTGTGTGTATGGACAAGCAGTATCCTTGTGTGTGAATCCCTTCACACTCATGGGCTCTCCCCGCTCTGCTTTTTCCATGGAGGCTCTGAGGAAGTGTGCTTTCCCTCGGGAGAAGGTCCCACAGTGCATGGAGGTTGCTGCTTGCTCTTTTCCAGATGGGAGACGTGCTGGTTTAAGGTGGAGCTGAGCATCCCCCTGGCATGGGAAGGGCGGGAGGTGCACTTCGTCTGGGAGAGCGATGGGGAGGGCATGGTGTGGCGAGATGCCCAGCCTGTCCAGGTATGCAGACACAGATCAGGGCTGTGCCAGGTGCCCTGCTGTGTGCAGAGTGGTGACCTTTGGCACCCCTGCCGTGTTCTGTGGTGGTGTGTGCAGGGTTCATGGTGCTGCTGGGGCAGCAGCAGTTTCTGTTCTCATTCTTGTGCCAACAATAATCCCACAGTGTGTGGGACCAGCTCCTCTGTCCAGCTGGACTTTGGGGTATCTTACCCTGCCCATCCAGCCTGCTGTCAGGGAGCTCTGATGATGTGTGCTGAATGTGCCATCTTCCTGTGCAGGGCTTGACTAAAGAAGGTGAGAAGACCAGCTACATCCTGACAAGAAGCCTGACAGAGTCAGAGCCCCACAGGTGGGGGGTCAGCTGAGCCAGAGCCCCCCACTGCTGGGGACCTTGGTGTTGTTGGAGGAAAAGAGGCCGAGGACACACACATCCTTGTCTGTGTCCTGGTGTCTGGGACCTGCTCCCTGATGGTTTCCTCTTGTCCCCACAGCCTGACTCTGTATGTGGAGCTGGCCTGCAATGGGCTCTTTGGAGCTGGCAAGGGCAGCATGATCGCCCCTCCGGACCCAGACAGGAGGGTCACCCTGAGCAAGGCTGAGCTGGTTGTCTTCAACAGAGATGTCTATGAACTGCTGGTGGATCTGGAAATACTGCTGGACATGGCTCAGGTCTGGGAGTTCCTCTTCCCTTCTCTCACCTTTTCCTCAACTTCGTTGTATCTCCTCCTCCTCCTGCTGTTGTATGACCTGAAACCTTGGAGGAGAAAATGTTTGCTGCTTCTGCTTTAGCACAAGTGACACTGTCTGCACTCGATGGTTCTTGTGGGTCCCTTCTAACTCAGGATATTCTGGAGTAGGAGAAAGATTAATTGAGAGAAGCCACAGGTGTTTTTTCATCCACCTTCTGCCCCAAAGCAGGATGTGTTAACCACGGTCCTCCGGGATGGGCATGTGTGGAACCTGGATTTGGAAGGCATGTGAGAAGAGGCGTAAGGTTGTGTTTGTGAAGCAGAGATGTGGTGTTTACTTGTTATGACTGCCTATGATAGATGTTGAGAGGAGGTGTTAGGAGGTTCTTCCGAAGGCAGGTGACATCTGAGCTGATACAGTGGCCAGAGCCATACTTTTGTCCCTCTCAACCCCAGCTCCTTGGGGAGGAGAACCAGAGGAGTTTCCAGGCACTGTACACTGCCAACCAGATGGTCAATGTGTGTGATGTGATGGACCCCTCCACCTTTCCCGCTGCACGGGACCTGGCTGCTGCCATCTTCAGCCAGAGGAACGGCGAGAGCCAGCACACCATCCACGCCATGGGGCACTGCCACATTGACTCTGGTGAGAGCGGCACAGCGCTCCCTCTCCTCCCACCTGGAGGCCAGGGTGGGCTGCCCAAGGGAAGAACAGGCTGCCCTTGGGCTCCAGGCACAGGGTACCGTGCCTTGAGAGAAGGGAATGGCACCTCTGTGCTGCCACATAGCTGGTTTGTCGCTGAGGCAGTGTGGGACTGTGGGTCTGGCTAGCTGTGCCCTTTGGAGCACGGATGGGACTGGGGATGAGGGGTGAATTACAGCCTCATGTCTTCCACCTGTTGGGCTTCACCCCTCGATTTCCCATCCCAGGAGGGGTTTCAGAGAGGTTCCAGCTCTGTGAGGAGCTTGTGTTAGGTAATAACCATGGTGGGGCCTTGCCTGTCCCTGCAGCCTGGCTGTGGCCCTATGAGGAGACCATCCGTAAGTGCGCCCGGAGCTGGGTCACCGTGGTCCATCTGATGGAGCACAATCCAGAGCTCACCTTCGCCTGCTCCCAGGTGAGTGATCTCCCTCTGGACACCTCTCCTCTGCTCGTGGCATGTTGCTTCCCCAGCAAAAGGAGATGGGGAGGATGACCAGAAATGTTGCAGAGAGAAGTGACAGGGTGTGGGGGAGCTGGGGCTGATCCCTGTGCTCTGGCAGGCACAGCAGTTCCAGTGGGTGCAGGACTGGTACCCTGGGCTCTACGCACGGATTCAGGACTTCGTGGCCAAGGGACAGTTCATTCCTGTTGGAGGCACCTGGGTGGAAATGGTGAGTAGCATGGTGGTGAGCCTGGCTTGCCACACCCTCCTTGTGCCATCCTCTGGGACCGAGCCTGACACTGCAGGGGAGAGCAGAGCCTTTGCAGAGCCTGTCTGGTTGGTGATGGTCTCCAGGCCTAGGAACAGCAGCTGCCTGAAGTGTCCAATCTAGCAAAAACACAATCCTCCCACAATCCTCCTCTCCTCTCCTCCTGAGAAAGGAGCTTTAGGCTCCCCAGTGTGCTCCTCCTTTTTCTCTCTGCTGCGCCCTGTTCAAGTTCTCCCCATGGTCAGACAGGTGGGAATGGGGGTCTTACAAGATCTCTGCTTCCCTGGTGCCTGGCTTTCCTCACTGACTCCCTGTGCCTTCCCCCCAGGATGGGAACCTGCCCAGCGGGGAGTCCATGGTGCGGCAGTTTCTCCAGGGACAGAGGTTCTTCCAGGAGCAGTTTGGCCGCATCTGCTCGGAGGTACTCGATCTTTTCCATCACACCTTCCTTGCCCACCATCTCCTTCCACCCCTTGCTCTTTGTGAGGTCGGGCTGACTTGTGTCATGCCCCTCTCCCTCTGCTCCTGTCACCCGTGCTCGCAGTTCTGGCTGCCAGACACGTTTGGATACTCGGCCCAGCTGCCCCAGCTGATGCGTGGCTGTGGGATCCAGCGCTTCCTCACGCAGAAGCTCAGCTGGAACCTGGTGAACTCCTTCCCGGTGAGCTGTGCTTACTTTCTTCCCAGGGGATGGACGTGTGGATGCTGGAGTCTTCTGCAGGGCTGGACCTGTTGGTTCCACAGTCCTTCAGTTCAGCTGACACGGGCTCTGCTTCCATAAGCCACGAGGTTTTGGTGGTAGTGATGTCCTGTCAGGCTTTAGGAGAGAGGAAGGACATGGTTAGAGATCCCAGCCAGGCCCATGGCCTACATATTCCTTCTACTTCCAGATGGGAAGCTGTGACTTGTGTGTGGGTCCAGCAGACAGCAAATCCAGCCCCTGCCCGTGTGGCATTCCCTGTTGTTGTCCTCTCCTTGAACTGATCCATCAGGGCATCCTGCACCTCCCTGGAGAGAAAGTGAAGGCCCTGTTTGAATCCCGAAGAGGCTCTGAAATGCCTGTCCCTCGTGCACCACATTTTCCTTTCTCTCCCCTCCAGCATCACACCTTTTTCTGGGAAGGCATTGACGGTTCCCAAGTCCTGACCCATTTCCCCCCTGGGGATTCCTATGGGATGCATGGGCGAGTGGAGGAGGTGAGTGAGGTTGCCAGAGCTGCATGTGAAGGACAGTGCCAGCCCCCTGAGGCCAGATCTGAGGCTCCTGGGAGAAGGCACTGCCTGGGAAGGGAGCAGGATATCTGGCAGCATTGTTGGGCAAAGGCTGTCAGGGTGCTTGACTCCAGGATGTGCCCATGCCTGATTTAGGCACTTTGGGCCAGGGAAGAGAAGCAAGACTGGACTTTGCACCCTGAAGACTGCCCTGGCTTTCTTGTATGGAGCTGTGGGAGATGGGGCTGTGTGCCAGGGGATTGCAGCTGCCCAAAAATCCCTCCAGATGCTGAAAACAATGAAGAACAACAAGGACAAAGGCCATGTGAACCACAGCGCATTCCTCTTTGGCTTTGGAGATGGAGGAGGGGGACCCACACAGAGGATGCTGGATAGGATGAAAAGAATGAGTAACACAGATGGGTTGCCCAGGTGAGAGGAGAGCTGCCATCCTCTCTCCTGGCAGGGGCATTTGCTTTGAGCCAGGCCTGGCCTTCAGCAGTGCCAGAAGAAAGAGAGAAGGGCAGGGAGATGGGTGAGCAGAGGGCTGGCAAGGATTTTCAGTGGGATGGAACCTCTCCGTCATCAAGAGATGTAAGGACAGATCCACAGGGCAGCCATGGACTGCTTGTGACCCCTCAGGAGAGCCAGGGGGTGAGCGGCCAGCACAGCAGCTGTGCCTGGGGAATGTCCACAGGAGAGGGCCAGGGTCCCAGGGGAGCAGGAGAGGGGCAGGAGAAGGGTGACAGGAATACTTGGTGTGGTTGTGTTTCTGAGAACTGTCACCTTTTTATTAGCCACGTCACAGGCTTCTCCCCAGCTCATCGCTGTCTGTGTGTCTGTCCCACAGGGTGCAGATCTCCACTCCTGACCAACTCTTTTCTGTCTTGGAGAAGGAGTCATCCCAGCTGTGCACCTGGGTGGGAGAGCTCTTCCTGGAGCTGCACAATGGCACCTACACCACCCAGGCCCAGGTGAGGGTCCCACTCCCAGGCAAGGGAGCCATGCAAACTCACCACACCTGCAAGCAACCAATCTTCCTGCACTGGAGCTGGGATTGTGCTGCTGGTGTGAGAGATCCTCTGCCAGCTACCCTTTTCCTGAGCATCTTGCTTGTGTCCTTCACTGGCACCAGATAAAGAAGGGGAATCGGGAATGTGAGCGGATTCTCCACGACGTGGAAGTGCTCAGCACCCTGGCTGTGGCTCGGGACAGTGCGTTCCAGTACCCTGCCAGCCAGCTCCAGAGGCTCTGGAGGTGAGGGAGTGTAGGAAGGAGCACTGGTGCTACTGGGGGGAGAGTTCAGTGCTGCAGCACTGTGTGTACACAACCCCTACCATAAACAGATCAGGGATCTACCCTGGGAAGAATTTGCTGCTTTGCTTGGTTCTCCCGTTGAAAGGTAACTCTAAACCTGCACTACTCTGCTGTCTGGAAGCTTCGTTTCCTATCAAAGCTTATTCCTGCCCAGTTTTGACTTGTTTGAACTTGTGCAACAGCATATCTGGTAGCCCTGAGGGATGAAAACAAATTGCTCTTACTGCCCGTGGTTGTGGTTTACTAAGATGACAGTTGGCAAGCCCTGGCATAAAGGGATTTAAGGGATGCTCTGGAAAAAAATCCTTTTTTCTCAAGTGTTGGGTAACGGGGGAGTAAGGAACAGTTATTAAGTTTGTCTGTCTTGCAAACAGTGCTCTTGTTTGAGAGAGGAGCTGGTTCTAAGCCAGCACAAATCTGATGCTCTCCACCACTTCCTTCCCTGGTTTCTGCTGTCTTGTTTTAGGCTATTGCTACTCAACCAGTTCCACGATGTCCTGCCAGGCAGCTGCATCCAGCTCGTGGTTGAGGATGCCCTGCAATACTACACAGGTGAGCAGGGAGTTTGGCTAGGAGGACACACCTGTGGGAGCAGGTCCTGCCTGCCAGGGCTGCCGAGGTTCCACCCTGGACTGCCAGGCCCAGCTCGATGGGCATGGCTGAAATAGTGTTAAATTAGCAGGGGAGGCAAGGGACTGAGATCCATCCCAATTTATTGACTTTCCTGCTTGCTGCTGGCATGCCAGGATAGACTCCCACCGAGGTTTGTTTCTGCCTGCCCAGCGGTGCTTGCAGAAGCTTCGTGAAACAGAATTTTCCAGCTGAGCTGGCACAGCTCATTGTAATCTTGTAATAACAAAGTTCAGAATAATTATACACTTGAATTACTTACTAACAGATAATAATAATTAATGATAATTAGCAGCTGTAGCTTGGGAAGGAGATAAAGTATGTGTGCGTTGCACGGGGAGTGCAGAAGCTCTCTCAGATCCAACTCCAACTCAGATCAACCCTTGGTTTTTTGCCCAGAGATCCGCAGGGCTGGTGCTCAGCTGCAGGAGGAAGCTGTGCAATCCCTGTGCAGGGATCTGCTGCAGCCCAAGGCACAGAGCACCCAGAGCACCCTGGTGTTGAACACGTTGCCCTGGGGACGCACCGAGGTGATCTCCAGGCCTGGGCCAGACGGAACAGAGACTTTGGGTATGTCTGACCTGGGAGTAACTCTTGTTTCAGAATTCCTTACAGGGACAGAGATAGCTGACAGGGAAATACTCTGCTTCTCCCTGCCCTAGGGAGGGTTTATTGACTGTTCAATTTGTTCTTTGGACAGCTTGAAAGGGGATAAAGTCCCCTGAAGCATGCATGAAGAAGAGGGCAGGGTATGGGAGGGGGTGGTAGGTCTGACATGAGAGCAGCAGGGCAGCAGTCGTGTGACTTGAGGTTCAGTCTGGGGCAAGTGTTGGAACAGAACCTCTTTGCTTTCCAGCTCTGGTGACAGTCCCCAGCATGGGCTATGCTCTAGTGCAGGAGCCGTTCGTGCCTCCTCAGCCCGTGGCAGTGAGGAAACAGGTAAGCACAAGGCAGATTGCCTCAGGTCTGTGTTCCCCCTGTCAGAGGTTGTTTGAGGAGAAATCTAAGGAATCCACATATTAAATTTGCAATGGAGGCACTCAGCTCCTGCAGGTGTGGGTCTGTGACACCTCTTTCTGGCCTTTTCCCAAGGAGGATGGCTCCATTACTATGGAGAATGGGCTAATTGCTGTCTGCCTGGACACCATGGGGCACCTGACCTCGCTTCGGCTGCTGGACTCGGGGAGGTGTGTGTCACCCAGTTCCTGGCCCTGAGCTCCTCAAACCTCTCCCAGGACTCCTCACTGCACACCTCTCTCCCCTGCCAGTCCCTCTGATGCTGCTGTTCCTCTGTTCCACTTTCTTTCAGAGAGTCAGTCCCAGATGGCTGCTATGCCAACCAGTTTGCACTCTTTGATGATGTTCCCCTCTACTGGGATGCCTGGGATGTGATGGATTATCACCTGGAAACCAGGTAGAGAAGCAGTGCATGCAGCACTTGGATTTTGGCTTTGCCCTGAGGTTCTTGCCTCCCTGTCAGTCCTAGCTGTAAGAGAGCATTCACCCTCCTGTGTGGGTGGCTGCGTTGGGATTTAGGAACCTGGATCTAGCAGGCTGAGACCATCTCTGCCTTCATTCCTTTCTCTAGGAAGCCAGTGACAATGCTGCTGAAGCCTCTGGAAATCACCCTGGCTGGGGGCCTGCGGGGAAGTGTGAGGTTCTCCCTGCAGGTCGGGAAAAGCAGCACCTTGACCCAGGAGGTCATCCTGGATGCCATGTGCCCCTACCTCCGCTTTCTCACCCAGGTTTGGCCCGTGGCTGCTGTGTGATGCTAATGTTCTGTGCAGCTGGGAGCTGGGCCTGAATTATATCTCCTCTCCCTGTTTTCTTCCCTGGAGTCCCCTGGTGCCTGTCCTCTGCAGAAAGCAGCCCAAGGCTGAGGGACAAGGGTGGAAGAGGGACCCACCAGTTCATCCGTGTTGAGGCTCTGGTGTTTTTCTGTTGCAGCTGACACAGACTGGCTGCTGCACACGGGGACACGAAAAGTGCAGTCAGTCCCCCATGGTGACATCCATCTGCTGCCACATTTAGGTTGAGTGGAAGGAGGCTCACAAGTTCCTGAAGGTGGAGTTCCCTGTGCAAGTCCGGAGCACAAACGCTACCTACGAGATCCAGTTTGGACACCTGCAGCGCCCAACACACTGGAACACGTCCTGGGACTGGGCTCGGTTCGAGGTGAGGAGGGAGCTGCTCTGGTCCTGGGGCTGAGCTGCTCCTGCTCTGGGCTGCAGCTCCCTGTGGTGAACACTTCCCTTGGTACCTGCTGCAGGTGTGGGCTCACAAGTGGCTGGATCTCTCTGAGCACGGCTTTGGGGTAGCTCTGCTGAACGACTGCAAGTACGGGGCATCGGCCCACAGGAACATCCTCAGCCTCTCCCTGTGAGTTAGGGATGGGTGAGGGGGGAGCTGCTGCCTTCTGAGGCGTCTCTTGGAAGTGAAGGCAACACCTGGTCCTAAATGAGCTTAGTTAACAAGGAAATAGTCTGGTGGGTTGCTGTTTTCTGTGAATTTGGCTGACTTACATTATTTTAGTCAATTAGAACTAATTCCTGTGAGCTGTGCTCAAAGATAACTCAGGAGAGCTCAGATTCATCTTTGTAGCAGGTAGCTTTCCTGTTGCTAACCAAAACACACCCCAGGAAGGGAGGCTTAAGGAGAGGAAAGGAACAGGAGTGGTAATGTTATAGTTACATACAAAGCTAAAAGAAACTGCCTATTTCAGTTTGACTCCGTCAGCCACAGTTTTCACAGAAAGACACCCGTTTTTTAGCTTCTGGGACTGTCCAGGATCTGTTTGCTGTTGCATGTGTGCTTCCACTTCAGGGCCCAGCCTGGAGGTAGCAAGGGAAGCAGTTGTCTTATCACAGTGCTCTGGCTCTGCTCTGGGTGACACTTCCCACTAACCTCATGTTGCCTTAGGCTGAGAGCACCCAAGTCCCCTGATTCCACGGCAGACATTGGGCACCACCAGTTCACCTACGCTGTGATGCCTCACCAGGGTGAGTGACAGGCAGAGCCCCGTGGGGACATTCAGGGTGGGGGATGCTCCAGGGAGCCTTGAGGTGAGCGTGCCTCTGGCTGTGTGCCTACAGAGGCTGACCAGAGAGAGGTTCTTGTGCTGCAGGTTCCTTCCAGGAGGCCGGCGTGATTCAGCAAGCCTACAACTTGAATTTCCCCCTCCACATGGTCCCGGCCAGCTGTGCCCAGTGCCCAGCCTGGAGTGCCTTTTCTGTCAGCTCCCCTGCCATCGTGCTGGAGACTGTCAAGCAGGTCAAGCAGCAGGCTAGGGGACGGGAGGGCAGAGGGGCTGAGGCGCTGTTGTTGAGCAGGGCTTGCTCTCTCAGCCACACCGAGTGGTGGTCAGGCCCAGCTGAGCACAGCACCTTGTGTTGGGGAGGCTGTGCCTGTCTCACTCATCTGAACTCCCCCAAAGGCCGAGGACAGACCTGAGGCTGTGGTGGTTCGGCTCTACGAGGCCCATGGCAGCACGGTCACCGCCTGGCTCCGCACCTCCCTCCCCGTTAAGGAGGCGATGCTGTGAGTCCATGCCCAAGGGCTGGGGCTGCGTGGGGATGGAGATCAGTCCCTTCAGCCTTGTGCTTTGTCCCCCCAGCTGTGACCTCCTGGAGCGTCCAGCTCTGCAGGGCCACTTGCCCCTGGAGCAGCAGGGCCTGAGGCTCTCCTTCACCCCCTTCCGTGTGCTCTCCGTCCTCCTGGTCCTGAGCTGCTGACACCAGACATCGCCCCTCGCTGATGCTGCAGCCACCCAGACCAACACTGAGCTCCAATGAGACTGCTGATCCCAAGAGTTGTGCAAGGCAGTGGCTCCAGGGAAGGGCAGTGTCCCCCATGTCCTGCACCCAAGTGTTGGAGAGCAGCACTTGAACAACCCCGCTCCCCAGGGAAGGGGGACAGCTGCCCACTGCCCAGCCAGGGCAGGTGGTCTTGGGTGAGTTC
This sequence comes from Picathartes gymnocephalus, assembly GCA_013390045.1. Taxonomy (NCBI): domain Eukaryota; kingdom Metazoa; phylum Chordata; class Aves; order Passeriformes; family Picathartidae; genus Picathartes; species Picathartes gymnocephalus. The sequence goes on from WEKY01050500.1 coordinate 352,616, forward strand.
TGAGCTCATCCAAGTGTGGACAAAGGTGCAGACAGGCTGGTGGCCCTGCACGGGCTCTGCTCCAGCCCTAGAAGTTTGGGGAGCAGCAGCTTCCACAGCGACTCCTGTGTCTCAGCCTTCATCTTGTCTGGCAGGGAGTGTAAAAACACACTCCACTCCTTCCCATCTCCCTCTGCCTGCCCCTTGCACTGCCCTTGCAGAAGAGGAAACACAAAAAAAAATCAAGAGAATTACATAAAAACAAGCTCCAGCCTGTTTTCTTAACTTGCTTCCAGGTATCTGCACTGACCTGCCTCCTCCCAGGGGCTTTGTTGTAGTTGCTTTTAGTGTCTGCCTGAGCAGGATGTCACTCCTGCGACTGGAGAGGCAGAGCTTACCTTTATTTTGGGGGGATGAGGTGGAGGGCAAATCTGCTCCAGCCCTTGTGGGGACGAGGCTGGGCATAGAGGGATTTATCCTTATCATGAAAAGGCATGCACAGTGATTTCTACACAAAATACTTTATTAGTCAGCTAAAAACAGTGATTGGATCAGCAGCCAGAAAGGGAAGAGGGAGAGGGAAGAGTCAAGAGTCCAGCACAACATGTGCTCCTGGCCCTTTTACCCCTCAGATGCCCGTGGACAGCAGGAAAAAGCCCCATCACCACCCTCAGCTTCTCCCTCCCACACTGGCAAGATGCAGCAGTAGCAAGTGAGTTTGAGCACAGGAACAGACCAGCTCCATTTTCACTAGCACTAACCCTGGTCTGTAGCCAGGCCCTCCCTGAGCTCCTCTTGGCCCCTTAAATGCCCCTCAGGAGGTGGCAGCAGGTCACGCTCACACAGCAGGGGCTGCACCTGCAGAAGGAAGAGGGAAATGAGGAGTCAAGAGGGCAAAGGGGTATGTGGCTCTGCCCCACAGGCTCCTGCCCTGCCTTCTGGCACCCTGAGTCCCCTTGCCACAGGGCAGCTCTCCCAGCTGTGCAGCAAAGCCACAGGGGCTGCCAGTCTCACCTCTGCCCCTGCGAGCAGATGTCCGGCGGCTTCTTCTGACACCTGGAGGCACCTCAGGCAAGGCTGGGCGAGCAGTCACTTTCCTCCTCCCCCGAGCACGTCCCTTCCTTGGCCCGTCAGCCTCCCCTTCCTTCTCTTCCTCCTCCTCCTCTGATTTTGGGGGGGTCACTGCGGCCCTGCGGCGCTGTTTCGAGGCACGGCGGGTGACCTGGGTGGGTGTCAGAGCCAGAGCTCAGCAAGATGAGAAACCCCACGTAGGATCATCACCATGAACTCAGGAGCAGCCTGAGCGAGGCCCAGGGAACAGGACAGCCAGACACAGCCACAGAGCTGCTCACCTTGGGGCTCGGTGCCTCGGGGTCTGCCTTCAGCTGAGGGCTCTTCTTGCGGGGTCTCTGCCCTGTGTGAGAGGGTGCCCAGGTCAGGAGGGGTGAGGAGGGCACGAGGCAGAGCCTGTACCCACCCAAGGGACAGGCCATGGCACAGTGACCTCGCAGGATGCTGGGTGAGGAACTGCAGGATGAGAAACCATCCAACAGCTGCACCCAGGCAGGTTTGGATGCTGGTAGGAAGCCTTGGGGACAAAGGGGATCTGTCCCTTGGTGCCAGTGACTGCCAGCACCCCAGAGAAGATGGCTTTGCTCCCACCTATCCCCTTGTGCTGCACAGCAAGAACAGGATTCTGTCTCCAGCCCTCCTGGAGCATAAGTGGGTCCCACAGGAAGGGGAGAGGAAACTCACCTTTGGGAGCCATGGGGCCAGGCTCTCCCTGTAAGGAAGGGACAGAGCACTGACTGGGGTGCAGGCAGCAGCAGCAGCAGAATCCCTGCCCCTTCTCCATCCTGCAGCCAATCCCAGTGATAGGGAAACAGCCACGTTTCCCTGGGAAGGCAGGAGAGTCCAGCTTGCTCTGCCTGCCCTGTGCCTTGGGGACTCTGCCATCAAGCCCTCTACCTGCAAGGTCCCAGTCACAGGGCACAGGAGGGAAGAACAGGGCTGCCAGACCACCCTAACAGCCCCCATTCCCTCCACCTGCTCCAGACTGCTCACCATCCATCAGCTGGCTGCCCATCACACGGGAGGTCCTTGTAACCTCCACACCCAGCAGCCTGATGGAGAGGGAGACCCCCAGCCACACAGCGAAATGGGAGTGTCAGCAAGCAGAAAACAGGCCAGTGTCTCCTTGGAGGAGTGGTTTGGGGACTCCCCAGCTCCAGGCAGCAGCCCCAGGCTCCTACCTGGAACCATATGGTCCTGCCACTGCGGTCACGCAGGGAGCTCATGCCAGGCACCAAGTAACACTGCAGCCAGTTCTTGAAGGCAGCGTAATTATCCGAGTGCTCGGGGTCAAAGAGCTGCTTCTCTGGGAGGGAAAGGACAGAATCAGAGCAGAAGCTGTGATCACCACGTCAGGGTACCCCCCCCAAGCGCCCTGGTGCTGAGAATGCAAAGCCCCAGCCTGCCTGCCTGCCCTACCCCGCAGCTGCCTGTCTTGTCCCCTCACCTGCCATGATGACCTCCATGGGCACGGTGTGGCACATCTCCAGGAGATCTGGGTTCTCTTGCCTCAGCTTCACCTTCTTGCTCAGTGTCAGGGAAGGATCCTGCAGGGATGGAGAAGGGCAGAGAAGTCACCTGCCAGCTACTTCTGCCTCCTCGGGTTTCTTCCTGCCATCTCCTTCCCCATCTCTTGCCCTCCAGAGGATGAGATGCCACACTCTCCACACATGACTTCCAACTTGGCTGCAAAGTCATAAAAGAGGGCTAACATACAAAAACACCAGCAGCAGCTCATGTAGTTTGTTTTCAGGCTTCTTTAAAATAGCCACTTCCTTTGCCTTGAGGCCACAAGATCAGCCTTGGGCTTTACTGCAGCTTGGAGATTTTAAGCTTGCAAGGTGCTTGTTTCCCTTGCCTCTTCTTCTTCACCCATCCCAAAAACACTTGTAGACTTCCTTAGGGCAGAAGACTGGCAGAGCTCATAATGAAAGGCCACAGGCAACCAAACCCCTGCTTCGAGCATCTGTCTGGAAACCTGCTGCTTTCTGAGCCTGTGGAAACACCTGGTATTCCCCACCTTCTTCCTCCTCTCCTGCTCCTGATCCTTCAGGGCCTCCAGCACGGTCCGAGCTTTTTCAAAGGGCGGGATCTTCAACCTGAGAGAGTTACACAAGCCTGAAGCCTCCCTTCTGGCACTTCCAGTGTCTACCAGGTGAGGAGGCACAGCTGGCTTAGCCAAGGAGCAAATTCTTAAAGACTAAACCTCCCTGGTAAGTCAGCGGGTGCTCAGCCCACCTTACCTGTACAGGATCTCAGCACGCAGGTAATTCCCAATTCCATTGAAATACTTCTGGTTTAAGAGGACCTCACAGATGGGCTTGTCAAAAGCCCTGTCCTCCAGGTTATTCAGCACATTCTCCCTGCAAGGGAGCACGGGCCATCAAAAAGAGTCACCTGGACGTGTCTGTGCGGGAAAAGAAGCCAAAACCAAGCCGGGGGCATCCCTCAGGACGCTCACCTGAAGGCCTGGTACTCGGAGACGACGCAGGGCCCGCGTTCCGGCTGCCAGGCATCCCCCAGGCGCCACGACCCGAAGCGCCGGGGGTCGACGAAGCAGAGGGCGCGCGGGGGGCTCTCCCGGGTGAGGAAGCGCAGGTGGGCATGGCGGGGCAGCTCTGCGGCGGGGCACAGCCGGAACGACCCCGACATGCCGAAGCGGAACACGAGGTCCTGCGCCGGGGGGCCGGCGGCGGGGTCCAGCGCGCTCAGCGTCAGCCGCAGCTCCTTGCCCCGGGCAAGGGCCGAGATGCCGTAGGCCTCGCTGCGGAAAGGCACCTCCGGGCCGCGGCCCACGGCCGAGCGTTCCACGGCGCCCGCGAACACCAGCCCTCCGCACGCCGCGTTGATGAAGCGCCCGGCCAGGTGCAGCTCCGGGCACTCGGGCATGGTGGCGGCCGCGCAGCGCAGCGCGAACCCGCTGCCGCCGCCCGTCGGCACGGCCCGCCCCCATTGGCTGCGCGGGGGGCGGTGCGCGCTCCCATT
>WEKY01050500.1:356725-371313 GCA_013390045.1 Picathartes gymnocephalus
GGGCGGTGCGCGCCCCCATTGGCTGCGCGGCGGGCGGTGCGCGCCCCCATTGGCTGCGCGGCGGGCAGTGCGCGCCCCCATTGGCTGCGCCGCGATGCCGGAGGTCGGTGTCCTGCCGAGGCGGTGCCGCCGCCGGGAGATGTTGCACAACAGCGGGACACGGCTCAGCTCTGTCACCGGGACTTTATTGGAGCTGCCCCGAGGACCCCCGGAAAGCCGGAGGGCAGGGAAACGTCCTCCTCCCCAGCCAGGAGCACCAGTCCGGGCCCTCAACTCGGTGTCGCAGCCTCCCGCCGTGGCCCTTTTCTGGCTCCTCAGAGAAGGGTGTTCATCAGGGTCTGGGCCTGCTTCAGCTCTGCAGGGAGAGGACGGAGATGTGGGGGAGCCGCTGGTACTGCAGCCTCCCTTCCAGCATCCCCTTCCCAGCATGCCTCCCACAGCATCTCCCCCTGCAGAATCCCCCCCGGAGGTCCCCGTTGCCGCCCTCACCTGCCAGCAGCACCCGGAACTTGTTGGCCGAGAGCGTCACAGGGACAGCCGTCATATTCTCCCTCTCTCTGTCCCGCACGTTGAAGGTCAGGTGCACCACGGGCTCATTGACCTCCTGCAGCTCGCTGGAGCTGAGGGTGTAATCCACCCGCCAGCGCACCGAGCCCAGCTGGCTCACTAGGGTGGGCAGCGGGAGGGTGTCAGCACCGCAGCTGGCTCCAGCGGGGTCACCGACACCGACCCAACACCCCACTCACGTCGCAGGCTGCAGGCCCGGAGCCTGTCCTGGAGGGGGTTCTGCTTCTCCTCATAGGAACGGCACAGGCCGCTGGCATGCTCTGCTCGTGAGGGGACACAAGAGAAGAGCCCCTGTGCTCACGCCAGGCCTGCAGCTGCCAGAGCCCACCTCAGCACCTGAGGAGCCGCCGGGGATTGGTGGCACCGAAGGGAGGTGGCGGAGGACAGCACAGCACAGCAGCCAGCCTGCCCTCCAGCTGGCCGTGAAGAAGGCAGGGCTGGGAGCTGTCAGGAACACCCCACCAGCTCTGGCTCACGGTGCCACCCCGAGGGTTTCCCCTACCTTTGGGCAGTCCCAGCTGCTGCAGCTCGCTCGACAGAGACTCACTGTCCACGTTGTGCTTGGCTGCACTGGAGAGGATGAAGCTGAGGACAGCGATGGTCGCCTTCACATCCCCCGATTCTGCAGATGGGAGCGAGGGTGAGCTCTGTCCCCTTGGGAGGGCATCCCCAGATGGATTGCTGCCCATCCCTGGAGCATGGCTCCATCTGGGGATCCTGGTAAGGACAGCAGTGCTCACCTAACTTTGCATCTGAGGTCAGCTTCAGGATCTTGTCATACTGGGGGAGAGCAGAGCGTCACGGTAAACACCAGCTAACACACTCACTACCGTGTTAACGCTAACAATTCTCACCTAAATATTAATACTAATAACACTTACTACGCATATTATTACTACTAGCAGAGGCTGGTAGCACCCTTAACGCTGAGGCTTCCCTGAAGAACACTGCATTAATTAATGTTGCTGGTTATGCCACTGCAGTGTTGAAACACTTGGCCTCCAGCGCGGTAGCCCCACGCTTACCTCGATGGCCTCCCCCAGCAGGTCCCGCAGCACCTGGGCGCAGATCAGCTTCAGCTTCACCGAGGACTGATGGGGAGAAGGAGGGTGAGCAGCGGGCCCGCAGCAGGCGGGGGTCGGGCAGGGAGACGCGGGCAGCGCGAGCACTTAACTATTTTGGCCAGGGTGCTGATCTCGGCCAGCACCCAGTCGGGGCAGTCCAAGTCCCCGCAGAAGCGGAACCGCTGCGGGGAAAGGGGCGCTCAGAACCCGCAGCGGGCTCTGCGCGCCCTCCCCGCTCCCCGCCGCCCACCCCCGCTCCCCACCATGTCGCCTCCGCCGCCGCCGCCCGGCCCGCGGTGCCAGCGCAGGGTCCGCCTTCGCGACCCGGAACCACTGCCGGGCCGGCTGCCGGTTCCGCCCCTGCCCCGAGCGGCGATGGGGGGCTGCGGTAGGGGCCTTGCAGCCGGGACCTGGGCACGAGAGAGAGGCGGGGGTCCCGGGAGAGGCTCCCAAAGCGCCTCGGAGCAGCGCTGGCTCCGCCCAGCCCAGCGGCTCGCACTGCCAGGGGCCGCAGCCTCACGGGTTCCCAGGCACGGCAGTCACTGCGGGGCTGCGAGACTGATGGTGCGCCTGGGGGCTGGGGCTGAGAACGGAACGGGGGCTGTAGAGCTGAAAAGGGGACTGTCAAGAGTGCGCCTGAAATGCCGGCGGGGCTGGGATAGGCACAGTACGGCTGCAGCTGAAATCACTGTAGGGCTGGGATTGTGAGTAAAAATGGAAAAGAAACTGTAGAGTTGAGAAATGGACTGTGGGAGTGGAGTTAAAGTGACACAGTGACTGTGGAGCTGGGCTAGGGACTGTGGGGTGGGCTTAGAGACTGTAGGGGGGCAGCTGAAGTGTTGCAGAGCCAAGACGAAAATCCTGCCCTTTGAAGCTGGTGCAGCTTCAGCTGTCAGAGTTGGAGAAACGAGGACCTGGAAGAACAGAACTGGCACTGAAATAAAGCTTGTGGGTCAAGAGCTGAAGTTACTGGGGCTGGGAAAGGGCCTGAAAATGGGATGGAAGCTGTGGGGCTGACATGGGGACTCTAGGATTCACATGCTGAAAGCACTGTCAGCCTGTGATAGTGATGGTGGGTCTGGGTATTGTGACTGAAAATGGAACAGAATCTGTAAAGCCAAAAAGGGGAGTGTAAGATTGTGCCTGAAATGCTGGTGGTGCTGGGACGGTGGCTGGGTCTGGGATAGCCACTGTAGAGCTGGAGGTGAAATCACTGTAGGGCTGGGATTGTGAGTAAAAATGGAAAAGAAACTGTAGAGTTGAGAAAGGGACTGGAACAAACACTCCAGAGCAGGATCTGCAATAAAACCCAGGGTACTGGAACAGGAAGCGCTGTGGAGCTGGAAAAGTGACTGTGGGGCTGGCATGCAGATTCTTGGCTTTTTTAACTCCCCAGCACTAAGGTCTAGTTATGCCAGAGCTGCAGAGGACCAAGCTCTGGCACCAGTAAGAGCAGCAGCACATGGCTGTGGTGGCACTGGGAACCCAGAGCAAGTTCAACACCACCCCCACAGCAGCCACACATCCTTCACAGCCGGGTTTGACGGTCTATAAACAGTTTATTTAAGATACAAAATTATTCCTTCACACACCTGAGTCTGCATTCTGCTCAGGGAGCACCTGGCAGCTGCTGCCACATGATCAGGGAGAGCTTCTCAGCATCTCCTTCCCACCTACAGCCCCTCTCCAAGCTCCCCCCAAGCTGCTGCTGCTTCTCTCCTCAGGCAGAAGTGCTTTGCCACTGGATGTGACCATCCTCAGGGTCCTGCAGGGGAGAGGGAAGAAGTCACTTTAAACACCTCCACCGAGTGCAGGAATGTGGGGCCCTTCCCTGCAGCTCCCCACCGGTTTCTCCAACCCCAGAGATCACCAGCAGGTAACAGAAGAACCTGGGACCTGCAAAAAAACCAGCTCCCAGGCACAGAAAATAATCCAAGGGATGCAAAGGGCACTCACCTCTGTCCAGAAGCCCTGGTTATCCATTTCCAGCGTCTGGATCCCCACTTCAGGGTCCCTTCTGTCCCAAAGGGCTCTTCCATCCTGCCAGCCCAGCCTCTTGGTCCCCAGGCACTGGGGAGGAGAGCACAGGGACTGCAGCCGTGCCTGGCCTCACAGGATCCCTCAGCCCACCCCACACAGGGGCCCCGGGCTGCTCATCCAGCCCAGAAAACACAACCCACCCTTACCACAAGCACGATGGGTGCAGTGATGATGCAGAGGCCGCCTATGACCATGAGGGCCACTCCATAAGCTGGGAAGGCTGGCTGGGGTGAAGGAGGTTCCAGGGTGTCCTCTGGAGCAGAGCAGAGCGCTTAGAGCCCAGAGCACCCCCTTTGCTCCAGCACAAATATATGGGATGCAGTAACACCCATTCCACACCCTTCGTGCCCTTTCCTCCCATCCTACACCAGCCTGCAGCAGAAGGTCTCCAACCCCAATCCCCCCGTCTGTGCAGAGAGAAAGGGTACAACTGTTACTAAAATTTTACTTTCTGGTCACCTCACCAGCCAAAATATCTCACAAGGGATCAGCATCTGGTCAGCTGTGGATCTGCTCTGCTCACTCCTCAGTGGAGCTCCTATTCCCATGTCCCAGAGGGGAGCTTACCTCCCACAGAGAGGGAATATGGATCCACACGGATGTCAGAGTCAGCCAGAGCCTGGTTTGGCCCAACCGAGAGCACAAGTTTCTCCAAAACCTCCGTGCTGGTTGGAGCAGGGTGCTGGAATATCATGTTCCCATGGCAGACCAAGGAGCCAGGCCTGCAGACAGGGTTGGGAAGAGCTCCAGCAGCTGCCAGGCCCACCATGAGCCCACACCCAGCCTCCCCCACAGGGTTTTGCTCAATAGGAAGAGATCCCTGCACTCAGGGAGCCATGGGATGGAAGGGACATCCCTGGAGGCCCAGCAAGTCACCAGTGATACAGTGGGTTAATGCTTGACCTCAGCTTCCTCTGCACATCCTTCCTTAGCCAAAAACGTGCCCCTGACAGCCATGACCTGTTGGCTGACACCTGCAGGGAGAGCTCCCTGCCCCAGCAGCCCCCCTGCTCCCACTCACAGGAATTCTTTTATGATCACTTTCAGGAAGGTTGGGTAATCCCTCAGGGCTCTCGCCACCTGCAAGAAAGGTTGTGCCCAGCTTTTGAGGGCTGTTTGGACACCCCAAAGCAGCCCCTCTTCCTCCCATGGCTCTTCCCACCCTGCTGGGAGGAGCCTTTTCCCACCAGCCCCGCTCCTACCGCATCCTCGAGGTCCCTGGAGAGGTTGTGGTGCTCTTCAGAGAGTGGATCCTGCAGCTTCTGGCTGAAGTGTCTGTTGGTGACCAGGAAGGACAGCGGGTACACGTTCAGGCCGAGCTTGGACCCTGAAGGAACAAGAAACCAGTGCTGGGTGTGCAGATTTGGCAGCCAGCCTGCCCACACCACACACAGGGACTGTCCTTACCCTCCACCGACAGGGAGCTCAGGTCCACGTGCAGGGCTGAGAGGGCAGTCAGGGCTTCCAGAACCTCTGTAACATCAGCGTGGACAGCTGTGTCCAGGTAGAGGTCTCCAGTGACCTCCGTGTTCCCGTTGAGGTTTCTGAGGGGACAGAAGAGCTCTGAGCAAGGCAGCAGGGCTGGGACCCCTGGCTGGAGCAGCTTTCCTGGTGGTTTTCCCCCCTGAGAGCCCACGGAAGGTGCTCAGTTGCAGTTTGCTCCAAGCTGCACATCCCCTCCCGGCTTTTCCCGTCCTCTCCACCCTTGCAGCACAGCTAGTTAGCTGCAGAGGGCACAAGAGATAGCAAAAGTAATTAAATTAAGATGTTGGCAGAGGAGTAGCTGCATCCCATACCTGAGCTGGGAGATGGTGAAGTTCCTCACGTGGTAGAGGGCACCGACAGATGAAGTTACCTGGGTAAGGAGAAGGCAGCAGTTCACACCTCTCCCTGTTTACCATGGGTTATTCCACCACCCAGGCAGCTGTGCCCATTTTCCCAGCATCACCTCTTGGAAGAGCCCCCAGGGCTTGGCGTACCTCGCTGATCAGCCTCTCCAGGGGATCCATCCTGCTCATCCCAAGCTGGGAGCCACTGAGGGAGATGGAGAGCTTCTCCGGCTCCAGGTTCTCCAGGCTGAAGCCTAAGGGAGTTGGGAAGAGTTATGCTCACACCTGTCCCTGCACCTTCCTCGGGAGAATTGTTCAGCCTTGACCTCATCTGTGAGTGCCACACACCAAAAGCAGAAACCTTTGGGGCAGCCGAGTGAGGAGGAATTCCTTGGGATGTGGGAAGGGGTGGGGATGTCCCATTCCCAGGAGAGCTGGGGCAAAGAGGGAAAGCCAGGGAGTTGAGCAGAAGCCCTGGCCCACACAGGTCCAGCTGCTTCAGACGTGCCCTCCAGCACCCTCAACATCCTTAAAGTGGTTTTAGACAGGCCAGGAGAAAGAAGGAAAAGCCTGCAATCCAAACTGCGCAGGTTTTGGCTTCGACAGAGGCACGAGGAGGGCACCTGGCAGCAGCGGGCCTGCTGTGTGGGAAAACCTTCAGGACTCACCACCAGACTGGACGGACTGGGGCTCCAGCTGCCAGCTGAAGATGCTCCTTCCCTTGCTCGCCTCTGTGAGCACTGTCCGGATGAGGTGGGAGCTGGTGGGAGCAGGAGCATCCCCCCGGAACAGAACCTCCCCGAGCACCACCACCGAGCCGTTCCTGGGAGGGAGAGGACACAGTGGGCAGCACACCTGCCTGGTATTTTTTTTTTTCCCCCCCCCCCAGGTGCATTTATACAGAAATTCAGACAGGGATGATGACACCAGGGAGGCTCACAATGCCTGGAGCATTTTCCTGGGCAAACCCTTCCCTCCAAGCCAAAGGCAGCCCTCCACACTCACATGAACTGAAGGACATTTGCCTGCAGGAAGCCCTCGTAGCTGGACAGCATCTGGTTTAGCTGGAAGGAAGAAGCACCCGGTAACTGAGAAAGCGTTCTGAGCTCCCCCACGTGAAAGGGGAAAGGTCTCAGCAGGTGGGCAATAAATAGAGGGGAGCCAGCTCAGCCTGCCCCGGGGAGGGCACGCTGGCACCCCAGGGAGTGCCAGGGCCCTGCTGGCTGCCAGGGAGAGGGGAGCCCAGCCCCGCCTCAAAGCGAGCTCCAGAGGAGCAGTGCCAGGGATTTGCCCACCTCCACCACGCTCAGGGGGCAACCAACCAGCCAACAAGGGCTAGTGCAGCACACAGGCCCCTCAGCCCAGCGGGGCTGGCACCACCCCTGCAGCCCAGAGTGCCACCTCTGTCCCAGCCACCTCCAGCACCCACCATCAGTCTCACATCCCGCTCCAGCTGCCGGTAGCTCTCGGAATTCCTGTTGCCCAGAGCCGGGGTGTAGGCCATGCCCAGCAGCCGGAACTGCAAGGGCAGCACCTGCACAGGCTGGGTGGGAAAGGGGAGGCTGGAAGGGTGGGATGGAGGGGGTTCCATCCCCCCGGAGCCAGGTTTGCCCTTGGTCGGCAGCTCAGCTGGGCTGAAGGCCTCTCTGGTGGCTGCAGGGAGATGCTCCGTGGTTGTGGGGGAGTGCTGGCAAGAGATGGAGCCACTGGACGTGGCGTGGGCATCGAGGGTCACTCCTGTGGGCACAGCCAGGGCCCGGGAGCTGAGCGGGGAGCTGGCTGCACACCCAGCTGCAGGAGAAGCTGGCAGGAAGGACGGAGACGTCACGCTGGTGGTGGCACCGTGGTGCCCAGGCTCTGTGGAGCAGGGGGCAGGCACAGAGCCTGGGCTGGGTCCTGCTGGAGCAGGAACGGGTCCCACTGAGGCTGTCCCGGATTCTTCCATCACAAACACCGGCCCAAGCTCTGGGGTGACACCAGTGGCTGTGGAGCTCATCGCAGGCCCGGTGGGAGCCTTGGTCTGAGCTGGGGAGGCCCCGGTGGACACTGGCTGTGCAGGGGGGGAAGGCAGGTCACTCCGTGTCCCCGAGGTGACAGCAGGACCCCCAGACTCTGCCGGGGCAAGCGAGGAAGCCAGCACTTGCTGATGGTGAGCACCAGGAGCTGCTGCCGTGGTGGGAAGCGATGCCAGGACTGCACCCAGCAGTCCAGATCCATTCCCTGCAGCCTGGGCCAACTCAGCATCCACCAAGAGAGCTGCTTTCCCGGGCAGGACGGTGCCAGCTGTGCCCCAGAGCCCCCCAGGTGTCAGGGCAGGGGGCACCCACAGCACGCCAGGGTGCAGCTCGGCCGGGCTGGGTGTCCCTTGTGCTGGCAGAGCAGAGGCCACCACCTGCTCTGCCGTGCTGGGGCTCCAGGAGTCAGCATCCATCAGTGTCCATGCTGGGACATCGGCTGGGAGCTGAGCTGCCCCCTGGAGTGGCACCAGCTGGCTGGGTGCCACCTCCATCGTCGCAGAGGGGCCAGGAGCAGCTGTGGGGAGGGAAGGAGGGTGCAGCCATGCCGGGGAGGTGGCAGGGGCCCCGGCAGCTGGCTCACTCCGAGCTCTGGAGGTGGTCTCAGACCCCCTCTGCGGGCTCTGGGGCTGCCCCAGGCCGCTGGCTGAAGTCACCGCTGACACCTGCGTGGCACCAGGCGAGCCCGGCCCTGCTCCCCGGAGGCCTCCCAGAGCAAGGGGACGCCGGGAGGCAGGGCTGGGGACACCCTCGGTCTGCAAGAGCCGGGCTGAGGCCGCAGGCACCCTTTCGCCCGGCCGCTGTGCAGGGGACAGCGCCACAGGCACCGCTCTGCCCGACCCGAGCCCTTCCCTGTCCCCAGGTGCAGGCTGCCCCTGCAGGGAGCTCCCAGGTGCCCGTGTCCGTCCCCCAGCACTTGTCTCGTGGGGCACACCTCCCGGGACCTCCGGGAAGCAGCCCGAGGTGAGGAGGTCCCCAGACGCTGTCGCCAGGCTGTCACCCATCCTTTGCTGGGAGGCTGGGGGGGCCCAGGTGACAGCAGCCAGGGCGGCCGGGCTGCAGGGGACAGCGGTGGCACACACGCACAGGGCCAGCAGCAGGGAGGCTCTGCACCGGCTGCCAGGGACAGCCGCAGGGCCAGCGGGACACGGGGCTGTGCCCGCAGCCCCCTCCCCCCCAGCACGGAGCATCCTTCCTGCCCGCAGCGGCTTTGGTGGTCCAGCCCCTCGGCTCATCCCGGGACAGCTCTGCTGTGGAGAGGGACAGCAGGAGATTCAGGGTGGGTCCCTGCAGCCGCCCCCTCCCACACCCCAGCGCCTGGCCCATTATTCCCAGAGCTCCTTACTGAAACCCCTTCCTGGTCCCCAGCAGCCCCCCAGCTCAGGAGAGCCTGAGCCAAGCCTCAGCATCCCCCAGGGAGCTCCCAGTGCCCTGGGCTCAGGCATTACCTCATTCCCTGCTCCAAACAGCCACCTTGTCCCCAGAAACCTCTCCAGCAGCCCTCACCTGGCAGCACCTCAGGAGGAGAGAACACCAAGGCCCAGCCAAGCCCTGGCTTTTATCTGGTCTCCCCAGGGGAGGGGCTGTGGCTCCATTCCAGCTGCTCCCAATTAACACATAAACTCATCTGCACTCCCCCAGGTGAGGCTGGAGGGGTCTCAGCTTCCCTCTGCTCCTCACTGAGCCCTGGCAGCAGCAGCAGCAGCAGGAGGAGGGGGTGTGCCCGCTCCTCCAGGCAGGGTGATTCCCCAAACCCTGCTGGTGCTCCCCAAAATAATCAGTCTGTGAGGCTGTGGCAGTGTTCACCTGCTGGGCTCCACTAACTGGGGCTGAAAATCGGATTGGAGCACCTGGCCTTTGGGATCAGGCAGATTCTGTGCCTGCTGGAGGCTCACAAGGGGGAGGGACTCTCAGGGGTCCCCTGGGCTGCATCCCTGAGCACCCCACGCTCTCCGGCCCAGTCTCTGATGCTCAGACACATCCAGCTGCACCCTCTCCCTGGGCTGCCACCCCGGGGGCATTGTGGAGGCTGGGATGTGCTCCTGTGACAGCACCGAGGGGGTGGGCACAGCACCTGTGCCTTGTTGCAGGGGGAAGTGGGCAAGTGCACGGGGTGTGGGATTTGGGGACCCTCCAAACCCAGGAAGGTCCCGTTGTGTCCACACTGGGAAGCAGAGACAGAAGCAGGGCATGTCTGGAAACAAGGCAAACTCTTTTAAACCACGTGAGACAACTCTTCGTATTCTTAAAAAAAAAAAAAAAAAAAAACAAAAAAGTTAAATAAAGGGAAGGAGCTTTCTTCCCTGGAACCTTACACACGTGTGTAAAAACAACAACGTTATTAACAAACACTGCTGTCCGAATTGCTGTGCACAGACATGGAGCGGGGAGGGGGAGTGAGGAGGAACAGCAGCATCCCCCTCACCCATCCCACCCGCAGCCCCTCCATCCCTGTGGAAAAGCAGGAAGACAACCCACAGAAATCCCCCAGTAGCAAACACACCTTTTGGCTAAAACAGCTACAGTTTGGGTAGGGTCATTTTTTTTTCTTCTCCCCACCCCACGCCTCAGTTTTCTTACTTTAAAATAAATATTCCCTGTAGGGAAAAAAAAAAAAAAAAAAAAAATCTGAATAACCTTTGTTTTGTTCCTCTGTGCCGTGCAGCAGCTTGAAGAACACCTGAGCAATGAGTTTTTAAGGCCTCTGCTGGGTACCCTGCTGCAGCCCCCCAGGGTGAGGGCATGTCCATTTGTCCTGGACTGCCCACATCCCTCCTGTGATGCCCATGACCTTTTGGGATGGCAAGCATCCCTCCCCTTCCAAGGCCTGGCAGTGTCTCTCCCCTCTCTGCCCCCCTTCAGTCTCCACCGAGGTGATCCCTGAACGTGCATCTCCCACATTCTCCTTCGGGATGTAAAGTGATCTGGTTTTCTTTTCTTTAAGAGTCTTTACATCTTCCTTGCAGGTTTTTAGTTTAAATAAGAAGACACGTATAAATTACTCTATTTAAAGAGAAAAAAAAAAAAACAAACAACCTAAAACACATGACTTGAAGGCAGCAGCTCCTTATAAAGGTAAATCCAGAACATTTGTAAAATGTCTTCATTTAAAACAAAAAAAACCCTTAAGTCCTGGGACTAGGGAAGTCATCATTCCCTTGCCCTTGATGTTGTGCAAGGCCTTTGTGGCACTTTAAAGGTGAAAATCCCGGAGGAAGGGGATGTTTACTGGGAATGGCGTGGATAAAGCAGGAGAGGGGATTCAGAGGAGAGAGGAGGAGCTGGGATGTCATCCCTGCAGTCCCCTTTTTCCAAGGCTGGGGATGGTGCCGTGGCCATTTCCATGCTCCTCTTGCTGCAGCTCCACTGGAACTCCAGCCATGCCCTCCCAGCTCACCAGGGCAGTCAGGGATGGAGGCGGGAGATGCGCTGGAAGATGATCCATTCCCAGAAAAGCAGCTCCAGCTGCCGGGAGGGGCTGGATAAGCCACCAGCATCCCCATGTGTGTCCCTGGAGCACCACTGAGCTGTTCTGCACCCTGAGCAGCCCCCTCAGAGGGTCCCTGGCAAGGAATCAGCAGCCTGGAGGATCCCTGATGCTGGTGGGAGCTGAGCATCTGCCTGCAGGGCTGCTGGTGGGCTCGGCACCCACAGCTCCGGGGACGAGGCACGTTCCCAATCCCATCATTGTTTGGCTGCTGCCCTTGGCACATTCCTCAGTGTCTCCTTTTTCCTTGTCACTCAGCCATCACCTTTCAGTGCCTCCTGGGAGAGGAAGGAGTGGTTAGGGAGGGCACAGCTCCACATCCCAAATATTTCCAGCCCAGGGAGCGGAGCCTTCCCAGCCAGCTGGAGCTGCTCATCATCAGATGAACTCCACACGCATCCACCTCCACAAAATGACACACAAACCCCATGCATTCCCACAAACCCACCTGGAAGAGGAGTTACCTACTAGGAAGGGTGCTGGCCAGTCTCTGGGCTTGGACCTGGAAGAAATAAAAGTTGCTGGTAATGGCCTCAAGCAGCCACAAAAGGTTATCTGGACAGGGCAGTGAGGTCACCAGCTGGATGGGACAGCCACGGGTGGCAGGTCTGACACAGCACCCTTGGGTGGGCACAGGTGGCCTGGAGCTGTCTGGAACCTCCTTGATCCCCCCAGGATGAGTTTTCTCCCTCCCAGCCCAAACTTTCCCTCTCCACAACCCACAGAAGAAAAGCCGGGCAGAACCCTGGGTAGGACAGGGATGCTGAGGCACCTCTGGGTGCTCCCCAAGAACAGCAGCACTGGGAGCACCCCTGGGACAGCTCCAGGGACCCACCCACCAGGAGATGCCGGGCTACCCACCGAGCTTCTGCCGGATGGAGTTGTGCCAGTGGAGGTTGAGCAGGTCGGGGTAGATCTCGGGAAGCCGCTTGACCGCCAGGAGCTTCAGCATGCGGGAGGTGCAGCTCTTCAGCTTCAGGTCCCTCAGGTGCTTCTCCTCCGAGAGGGTGGTGGGACGCAGCTCCACCTTGTGCTTCTGCAGCACTTGGTCCACGAAGCTCCCGGGGAGCTTTGGGAAGAGCTTCTCCTTCACCACGTGGATGGGGATGAAGATGGCTCCTGCCCGCACCACGTGGGGGAAAGGGCAAGAGAACACGAAGCTCTCCAGCTGGGAGAGCAGGCTGGTGAAGAGCACGGCCACGTCCTTGAAAGCCAGCCAGATCTCCTTGCCGTTGCTGGGCTTCTGAGGATTGGCAGCCTTGGAGCCGTTTTTGGGCTTGGGCAGGGATTTGGGCTTCTCTCCCAGCTCTTCTGCCAGCTCAGCCTTCTTCAGCCACTGCCGCAGGAGCTCCGGGGAGGAGCGCGACACCGAGCCCGCGATGATGTCGCAGAGCCAGGTGTGCAGGGTGGTGAAGTACTGCCCCGAGGGGGTCTTGGCGGGGGGACCACCGACCTGCCTGACCACCAAGACCCTCTCCTCGCCCGGGGTGGAGGGGGCACTGGCAAGCAGGGTCTGGGGAGGGTTTGGGCCGGGGACGGGGCTGAGCTGGGGGCCGGGAGGTGGCACCGGGGGGTTGCTGGGTGGGGAGGAGGCCGGCTGAGCTGGCGTGGGGGTGTGGGGGCTGCCCTCCTGCCGGGGGGGCTCGCTGCTGGGCGGGACAGAGGGCAGCAGCTTGTATTTTTGGAACATGAAGGTGGCTGAGCTCTGGAAGCTGCTCCTGTCCCCAGAGTCCGCCTCAGGCAGCCGGGGCTGCGCAACCTCCCCCAAGCCCACCTTCCCCCCTGCAGCCTCTTTCTTCCCCTTGTCCTCTCGGTCCAGTGTCCCCTCTGCACAGCCAGCGGGTCTCTGCGTGTCCCCAGCTTCTACCACTCTCCTCTTCAAGCTGAAGTCCAGCACCATGCCCTCAGGGGGCAGCTCTTCAGTGCTCACCCCGTCCGGCCTGCCCTCCCCAGACTCCAGCTCTTGGGGCAGGGGTTTTGGCTTTTTAGGGATGCTCCTGTAACAGCTTTCCTCTTGGCTCTGCGCTGCACCACTGCCCAACACCGCCGAGACGTCTCTGAGGGCAGCAGCCTCCTGGCTGCCACCCGTGTTTTGGGGCGGGGAGTCCTCCCACAGATGCTTCCTGCAGAAGAGGATGGGGTCCGAGCCCTTGGCCCTCTCCAGGTACTCCTGGTAAGGCGCCAGGCTGAAGACATTGTGGATCACGGGCATGGGTGGGGAGGATGACACAGCCTTGGTGTCCCTCGGCTCTCCCAGCCCCTCGGTGGGCGTCACAGGCGGAGAAGGGCGGGTGAGCTCCTTGCCTGGATCCTTGGCCTTGCAGGCATTTCCTTCCCCCGCTCCCCCACGGCGGGTGTCCGGAGGGGCCGGGCTGCTGCTCCTCCTCCCCGGCTTCAGCGGCTCCTTCTCCCCTCCTTGCCTGCCTTTCTCCCAGCTCCCTCCTCTCTTGGGAAATGTCTCAGCGGAGCCCCCAGAGAGCTTTTCTGGGGTGCGCACGGGCTGGAAAGCGCTGCCGGGCCTCGGCGCCGCTCGCCACTGCGGGCTGTCGGCCCCGTGCCGCTCGCAGCCCGGCTCCGTGCCGGGAAAGGAGCCGTGGAACAGGGACGCATCGCCCGGGCTGGCAGCAAACCCTGGGTACCCGGTGTTCCTGGGCAGCTCGGCGTCCCTGGGTGGCTCAGCATCCCTCAGCATCGCCCCTGGCCTGCCACCCGCTGTCCTGTAGGGCTCCAAGGGGCCGGGAAAGTAACTCCTGGGGGCTTGGGGCTTGAGGTAGGTGCTGGGAAAGGGCTCCCTGCTCCCCAGGAAGCCAAAGCCGGGCAGGGCGCTGGGCTCCCCCGCAGTGGGAGCTGGGGGGTGGTAGAGGGGCCCAGCTCTGTGGGGTGACAGCGGGTACGGGGGGGGTGGGTAGCACATGGCTGAGCTCTCCTGGCTCACTGCGCTGCCGTCAGCCGGCTGGAGCTTGGGCCAGGCCTCCGGGCAGAGGCTGGGCACCTCCGGCACCTTCTTCTGGCTCTGGGCGGCAGGACAACTCGCTTCCAGGAACGGCGTGCTCGGGGCCGGCCTGTACTTATCGAAGGTGACGCAGTAGTGGGGCAGCGCCACGGGGGAGCCCAGCCGCTCCTTGGAAGGCAGGGCCAGGCCGGAGGGCAGCGGCGTGAGGCTGTGGTCGGAGCAGGGACCCCTCTTGTGGGGCTCGCCGGGGTGCAGAGGGTGGGTGGCTTGGGGCAGGGCCAGGTTTGCCTCCCCCGGTCGCTGCTGCAGGCCCTCTGCTCGCGTTCCCAGCAGCAGAGCCACGCTGGGAGCCAGGAAGGAGGCGGGGGCTCCGTACACCGGCCTGGGGATGGCGAGCGGGGGGGCCGCGGCCTTCTTCACCACCGCCGGCTTCTTCAGCGGCAAGGGGCACCTGGGGCCCTCCAGCTTCTGCCTGGCCACCAGCTGCTCCTGGGCCAGGCTGCCCTCGCTCTGCGGGGCGGCCGGGGGCTGCAGCCTGGTGGCCGGGCTGGCCGGGGGGCACAGCAGGAAGGCCGTGAGCGGCCCCTCGGCCGGCAGGGGCTGGCTCATGGCAGCGGGGCCGTGGCGCAGGCA
>WEKY01050500.1:371496-383887 GCA_013390045.1 Picathartes gymnocephalus
GGCGCGGGGCTCCAGCCGGCCGGGGGCTGCTCGGGACCCCCGGGGCTCTGCAGCGGGCAGGCAAAGTAGGAGCCCTTGTAGCTGAAGGGGTTTTCAGAGGCAGGGTGGGCCACGGGGCTGGATGTGCCCGGGGTTTTGCCGGGCAGGAAGCCGGTGGCAGGCTCCAGGCGAGGTAGCTTGTTGAAAATCACGGGGTCCGTGGACTCCAAGCACCGTTTTGAGGCCATTTAAATGTGGCTGCCGCTGTCCCCACGGGAGAGGTGAGCTGGCCTTCCTGCGTAAGAGAGAGAATAAGTGTCTTGGTTTGAAAAGACAGGTGTCTGCTAAGGAAGGCAGGAACCTCCCCTGAAGTGGAAAATGTAAAACCCCCCCCTCCCTCCGAATTATTATGAATTTGAAATTAAGGGGCTCTCAGGCAAAGATATGAGAATAGGAATAACAGTTCTTTTAATAGGAAAATTTAAATAAAATGCAGCAGTACGAAAGCCTGACAGAGTCAGAACCCAAGCTGACCCACTGTCAGTCAGGGCGTTGGCAGCAGTGCCATTAGATGGTGGCTGCAGCCCTCCTGCAGGGACAGATGTGGGTTTGTTGGAGCAGGGATCCTGCAGAAGGGCAGAGTTTTCCTCTGAAGCTCCAGTGGGTCCGCTCTTCCTCTGGGAATCCCGTGGGAAAGGCTGCCTGTGGATTTCTGAGTCTCACATTATATCCAGGGAGGGATGCTCGGCTCCTCCGCCCTGAGTGGAGCATCTCCCAATGGAATGATGGAATTTTATCAGTCCTGCAGCGAGGCTCAATGGCCCATTAACAGAAGAGATCTCCCCGGAGGGAAGGGTGGGTGTGGGAGAGATAAAGAACCCTGCCCCACCTGCTTTGAACAGATGGGAATAGAATACTGACTTCTTGTTACATCTGGCATTGCACCCTAAGACAATAAGCCAAGAGCAAAGCAAGAGAGGCAGCAGCCTGTGGTGGCACAGGGTGACGGTGGCACAACCCACCCCACACGGGGAGGGTAACCCAGGTTCTTGTTCAGATCCCTGGGGGCTGATTAGAGTGAAACAATACTGAATAACCAGTGTTTATGAATATATATATGAAAATATGGGGTTTATTTTAGAACAATTTGGTTATCATCTACTGTAATACGGCGATATAAAAGCATGAAAGTAACACTTCAGAAAACGCCTAAAGAAAGGAGGAAAAGGGTAAGAGCAGAAAAATCCCACCACCTGTGGATCTTCCAACAAGACTGGGTAGTTGCAATTCCAATGTGTTGATCTACCCGGGGTGAGAGGAGCGCAGGCAACACGAAGTTCCATGGGTTAACATAATGCTCAGGTGGCTGGGAACGCCCAGGTACCTGCCCTGGGGGAGGGAAAAAGTTTTACCCTGGACGATGTAAGGATGTGGATCACGGGACACCTCAGAGTATCTGTTTGCCCGTGCCATCTTTTGAGAGGTGTCAGCGCAGTGGAGAGGCCGATGGTGGCCCAGCGGAGGGGATGAATACCTGCAGGCTGACTGTGAACGTCCCGCTAAGGGTAAGGTCCCACTTGGCAGGATTTATTTTCCAGCCTCTTCCCTTATCTCGTCCAACAGGCAGCCGTAGCCTGGGATGGGGCTGCACCTGGGCAGTCCCTGCGGATGCTCGATTGTTCGAGGCATTAACCATTCCCATTCCAGCCTCCTACACCACGCCCGCTCCACCACTCCAGCAGTTCTCATCTGCTGCTCGCTCCCAAATCTTCTCCCACGGTGATATTCAATATCATGGGACTGAAGGTCATCTGATGTGGACGCTAGAAAAAGCCTGAGTAAAGAACTCAGGCATGTTTAAAGCAAGAAAGTTTTCTCACAGTTTTGCTAGCAGTGTTTATAAAACGGTTTCTAAAACTATGAAAACATGGTCTTGCAGCTGGTGTGATGTAGCTGTTCTTACGAACAGAACACACGGAGAGGCTGCTTTGTGACCATCAGGCTTATATCCTCTAGTTTATTAGAAGTAAGATCTTTTATAGGGCATATTGTGACAAGCAATACATGATTGGCTTACAATCAAACTTTATAACCTTACAGGCTAAATAGCGTAAATAATTCTTTACACCAATCATGAACAAAGCACGTACAAGGCAGCAGGTGCACGTGCTTATCTAATTGTTTAGGATTCTTTCTCTTACTGTTGTAGTTCAGAGTGTGTGAATGTTTACACTTAACACAGAGAGACAGGCTGCTGCTGAAAATCTTTCTCACAGACAGAACTTCTCTGTAATAGAGAATTTCTGTTCATTTACATCCATAGTGTGATAAAACTATTATTAGTTAACCAATAGTTGTATGGTGTGTTCATCTTTCTAACCAATAGTGCAATACCTGTACACAGGGAATATAAAAGACGTGTGATTTTCAAATAAAGTTAGTTGGAGCCTGATCTGCGTTCTGGGAGTTTTGTCTTGCTCCCCCTGCTTGCTAGCAGGAAACAACCGCAATCTGACATTTCCCATTACTTTGTCCAGGTTACTTAATTTTCCAGTTAATATCTCTGAAAAATTTCGCCACAGCATCATAAAATTTCAAGCCTTCCGAGGCGGAACGTGGAAGATAAGTACGTAATCTTTTTTGTTCCAAATATGCATAAATCCTTGTACTAACTCCCAGGCTAAGCTTGGTTGAGACAAAATTATAATTCCGTAAGATAAAAAGCTTTTCCTCCACCGTTTTTTTTTTCCCCGAGTAAAAAGACAAACTTAGCAAAAATGGAACTAACTGTATAAAAATTGACTTATACTTGGTCTCCAAACGAGTTACTTTTGATGAAAACACAAATAAAACAAGTATAAATGAACAGATAATCTTAGCACGAACTTTCAGTGCATCAGGCAGGCTTCAGATGAAGAGAGGGAATCTCTGCAGATCCATTTCCACTGGGGGGACGTCACTGCAGGTCCAATAATTGTGTGTGCATTAATTGGAGACACACAGTCTTCTGTACACTTCCTCACAGTCGTGAGGGCTTTGATTGTGCAGGGATCTCCCTTTTCCACAGGATCCAATCCTCCCCGAGAGCGGGGGGGAGTCCCGGGAGGCTGCCTGGGCATTTCTCCAGCTGTCTCCGTGGAAAAGCCCTGGAAAGCTCCGGCTGCTTTGCTTCCAAAGCCTCAACGAGCAGGGAGCAAAGCCGGGTCAGCTCAGGTGAGGAGCCAGCAGAGAGCCCAAAATTCCCATCCTTGGCTTAGCCTTGCAAAGTAAATTTGAGGTTTTCTCTCGGGATTTTTATGGGAGTCAGACGCCTTCACTTAGGTATGCTTTAAAGATAGATTTATTGCCATGATCTCTCAGGAGTTTTACCAGCTCCTTCACAGAGACTGATAGAAGGCAGACATTACAGAAGAAGGAGAAAGAGCATAAGAGAGTGTAAAAGAGTGTAAGAGAGAGTAAGAGAGAGTAAGAGCACGCTATAGGTCACAAGGTTTCTTCAAGGTTAATTGACCAATGGATAATTGGTACGCACAGATATTTTCATTTTTACACCACTGGTTACACACACCTGCATTCCTAGGTGCCACACTGCAGTATTTTTTATCCAATTACACACTGTCCCATAGAGATCCATTACTTCAAGATAAAACCACCACACCTTATGCTTTTTACTTTATTTCGGAACTACTTTTATACTTTTATATTAAGGCTTCACACTATAGACCTTTCCATATCTAACTTAACACGCTTTTTCTTAAACTACAAGCCATAATCTTTGCTATGGATTGTGATATCTGGAAGTTTCTCCCATGGTCTCAGATCAAGTGCAGCAAACATCCCAAGCCCAGTGTAAGCAGACCCAAGGCCTTGAAGGTTTTTTGGGCCTTGGATTCCAACAGTTCTCACGCCAAGGCAGCAGCTCGCCCTCTCCCTTCGGGGATGTGGGGCTGCAGTGGCGGGGTGCGGGCAGTGCCAGGTGCTGGGTGCCAGCAGGTGGAGCTGCCAGCCTGTCCCAGCACAGTCCTGCATCCCTGAGAATCCCAAGTGTCCCCTCGGCATCAGCCAGCACCCCCTGAGAGTCCCACTGAGACACCTGAGCAACCCCCGAGCGCCAAGAGCACCACGGGGCCCTGCAAGACCCCTCCAGCAACACCTGAGCATTCCCCCGAGCAGCCCCGGGACAAACCTGAGCGTCACTCAGCACCCTCCCAGCACGGCTAAATGTCACCCAGTGTCTCCCAGCAGGGCCCAGGAATGGACTCCCCTAGGATCTCCTCCATGTCTGGGGTTTGTTTTTTTCCTTTTGTGGCAGCATTAGCAGAGAAGCCAAGGGGGAAACGGAGGAAGAGCACGCGAAGATAAGATAAAAGCCACATCAACAGCAGGGGAAACAGAGCAGATATGGGGGGAGACTTGTGGGGGGAGATAAGGCAGTGAGATGCTGCTGCTGCTGCAGCTCTGCCGGGAGGGGACCAGAGCTGCCCAGCTCACCCCAAAACAGCGGCACTGAGGCTGCCCCCCCTCACTGAGCCTTCCCCGTGGGTTTCTCACGTAAACTTCATCAATTTATCACTTCCCAGGAAGGACACTGCTTCCCTGGAATCCTCTGGAAACCCCCACGGGAGCCTCGCTGCTTCCCCTTCCTGCCTGCACCCTTAGAAGCAGCTCCCTCACATTTCCCACATCGTTTCCAACAGCCTTGTCCTCAGGATGCGTCCCTGGGGTCATTTCCAAGACATGCAATACCAATTAATTTTGCCAGCACTTAGATCCAGGAAAAACAGCTCCCTTCGAACTGAAGAAAGCTCGAAGAAAACCCCAGACTGGGTTATTTTCCTTCCAAAAGGGATCTCCTGGGAGGGTGGTGTTTAAATCCATCTCCCTGGGAGATGCTTTGTGGGAGGGCGACGCAGGCATGGGATCCCTTCCCGGCTGGGACAACGTTAGGGGCGGACAAGGCGGGACAGAAATGCAGGATCTTGCGAGTCCCGACGTTTCCCCACCGCTTCTTCCCCTTTCCCCGAAGATCTGCAACTCCCCAGCGCGGGGCTGTTGTGACACCGGCCCCGCTGCCACCACGGGACCGGGTGACGCCACCGGGCACGATGCAATCGCTCTGTTCCACCCAACTCCGACTTAAATCCTGGCTGGAGGGATGCAGAGCAGGACGAGTCATCCCACCACAGCAGCGGCACGGGGATCGTCTGATAGGGCTGGACTCATTAAACAAATGAGGGTGACGGCACTCCCGGGCTCCCCTCCCCATGAAATCCACCGGGACTTTGCCCAGCCGGTGCCATCCCCACACCTGCACCACGCCAGGAAAACCGCTCTGCTTTTGCTATCGCCATCGGCCTTTTCCCTCTGGAACCATCCCTCTTGCAGCCAGCGGGGGACGAGAGGGACACGTGGAAATCAGGGCTGAGGGGGGACGCTCGGGAGAACCCCAACACATGCAGCCTGTAATTCCGAAACCCCACAGCTGGGAAAAGCAGCGGGTGGAATAAACACAACCCGTTCTTCTTCTTCTTCTTCTTCTTTTTTTTCAATCTTCTTTTCTTTTTTTTACCCTTCCTTCTTCTCAAGGCTTTTTTTTTCCCACAAGGGGCCGTTTGCCCGGGAGGGAGTAAAAGTAAAACCAAACGCAGAGGAACACGTGCCACCACGAGCAGCGAAACCTCCCTGATAAGCTCCCGCGGGCCCCAGCAAGCCTTATCTGCCGCGTTTCGGGTGTCCAAAGGACACGGCAGGTTTCCCCGGCCTGCCAGGGCCGTTGGGAACACCTCAGACGTCTCTTTTTGCTCCCACAGCCCCGAACAATGCGCCCGTGTGTGTTATCAGCGGCGCTGCCGGGCGCGGCACGCCGGCTCCCCGGAATTTCCTCCCCGGGATGCGATGCCCGGAGCGGGAGCCTCTCACCGCAGTCTCCCGCCTCCTCCATCGCCACGTGATGCCAAAAACAGCCGCCAACTCCCGGCCAAGCCGCAGAAATCGCGAAACAAAACCTTCCTAAGCCCGCTGGCATCCAGCACCCCCAGGTTCCCCCCGAGGAGCTGCGGCACGGGGGGGTTCCCGGGGTCTCCCCGGACTCCACCGCTAAGGAGGCGGATTCCCGGCCGGCTGCAATCCCGCTTGCACAGCCTCGGGGAATCCGGGATCCTGCCGAAGAGGTCACCTTTCCCATCCCCGGCGGGTCTGGATGAGCTCCCCGGCATCGCTCCCCCCAGCTTCGGTCATTTGGGGGAACAAGCAAGAGGCCTCAGGAGTCCCAGCTCCCTCATTCCACATCTCGTCCCTCTTCCACAAAGTTTGCAGCTCCCGAGCTTTTCGCAGGCGGGCAAAAGCCCGGCCCGACCGTTCCCGTGGACCAAGCCAGCTGCTTTTTAAGGCAGTATCCTTACGGAATGCATCCACCAAGCCACGGCTTGTCTGCGAATTAACGCGGAAACCCCCCCAGGAATATTCACTTTTATCTAAAAAAAAAGCCCAAAAACTTCACGGAGCATTGAGCAGACACCAGAAGGGCCCAGTGACTGCGTCCCGTTCTACTCGGGGGATTAAAACGCCTCCAAAACGCATCGATCCCTTTCCGCCCCATCGATGTCACATCCAAGGTTGGCCACGGTCACGGCTGGGACCCCCTCGGTGGTCGCGGGCCCTCGCCGGGACACGAGGTATGGACGGGGCAGGGCTGGGTGGCCGTGGCCGTCCTTCCGTCCCCTCCTCACACCCACGACCACCGCTCTGCCGTGGGCAACACTCCGGCGACCCCCAAAATAAACCTCTCGCAGGAGCTCGAGCGCACTCGCGCTGCGGATCAGCCGCGTGATTCAAAGTATCCATAAATGGGTAAAATCCCGGGATCCGGAGCCTGCAACCCGTTTTTCCTTGCATGGCCCAAGGAGAAGCAGACGATCCCGCGGAAGGCGCGCAGGGATCCCCTCCTTGCTCGAGGGTTTCACCCGCCGAGGGAGCCCCATGGGACGCGCGGCGCTGGCTGCGGGGTCCCCCCGCCGCGCTGCCTCCGCATCCCTCCGCTCCAGCGCGGCTCCTGCGGGACGCGCATCCCTCCGGCCCCGCACTCACCTGCGGCTGCGGCGCGCTGCCTCTCCCGGCGCATCGCTACGGGCTCGGCTGGGGGGCTCGGGGGGAGCAGGGGGACCGCTGCCCGCCCTCGGCCGGCAGCCCGCGCTGTGCGGAGGAAGTGGGAGGAGGAGGAGGAGGAGGGCTGGCTGTGCGTGTGGGCCGGCCGGAGGAGGGGAGGGGACGGGACGGGACGGCACAGGACAGGACAGCCCAGGCACATGAGCGCTGAGCTGGTCGGGCTGTGGCCCTGCGCTCGGAGCGGGGACTCTCGGCACAGGGACATCGCCCGCGTTTCGGGGGTCACCCGCAGCCGGGGAGCCGCTGGACGGAGGGGTCCCCGTTGCGGCGAGCCCCCCGTTATAGAGGAGGGAGCCCAGGCTGGGGGGAGCGTTATTAAGGGCAGCCCCCAGTGTATGGTGCCTCACGAAGGGCAGCCCCCATTGTAAGGAACCCGCACTTAAGGGACCAGCGTTTCAGGCAGTCACCATTAGGAACCAGCGTCCCATGAAGGGCAGACGCCATTAGGGAGAGGTGACATTAAGGGGACCCCCATTACAAGCAGTCCCCATTAGGAAGGGACCTTGTTAAGGACTCCCCGCTCACAGGCGGTGCAATTAGGGAGGTCCCCCCAATTACAGGCAGCTCTATTCCAGAGGACCCCCACCGAGGGGACCCCCGGCGAGGGGACCCCCCAGTGCAGGCGTTGGCTCCCAGAGTTCATGGAAGGTGGAATGTGCAACGTCGAGGGCTCGGTAACAACTCCACGCAGTCCAATGCAGTTCAGGGGCTCCACGGCCGCCTGAGCAACAAATTGTTCAAAAACACGTGAGCACAGCTCTCGCGGACAGCGAAGGCCTCCATATGTAACTTTTTAAAATTACCTCTCTAAGGTTAATAAAGGCGTGTATCATCTCGAGCCGTGAGTGCGCTCGAGGCGGAGTCACCCGCTCTGTATCCGCGCAGATAAAACCGTCTGCTCCTTGATACTACACTGGCGTTCAGGAGTTTTATTCCCTAATTTCGGTGATCCCCTTAAGAGGATCCGCCATTCGTTTCACAGGGAAGAAACAGGAGCACCCCTTTACCGAGCACAGAGAAGCCCCCCCCCCCGGCCCGGGCTGAGCCCACCGGAGCTCCGGGTCTGGCCGGACACAAGTCCCTGTGTCCACAAAAACATCGCTTTCCCCTCCGCCCCGCACAGCCAGGGGTCCGCTGGCAGCCCGGGGTGGGCTGGGGGAGCCCCCTCGGAGTCCCTGCCCGCCCCAAAGCAAAGCCTCTCGTCCTGGATTTAAGCCCCAGCAGTCCCAGGCGTGAACGCGGAGCGTTTATCCCAGGAGTCGCGTCTGGAAAACTCCACGCAAACATTCCCGGACTAATCATTAACCCTCATAAAAGGCACGTAAATATGATTAACCCAGTGACACAGATCCTGCGAGATTAAGTGCATTGCCCAAGGCCGTGGAGTGAAGCAGTGGCAGAGGCTCGGCTCCCTCAGGCAGTGAGAATTAAAGATTTCTACGTGAAAAAGAAATAATTCCACTTTTTTATTGCTTTATCGAACAAAGACCGAGAAGGCAGGGTTTGAATTCTCCTCTCCCTGGCCTCACAAGCATTATTTTCCATTTATAGCTTTAATTTACAGCCGTTTTGTGGCAGCAGCAAAGAAAACAAGGATCTGGGAGGAGCTGGGGCCGAATTCCCAGTCCCTTGGCTCTGAAGTTTACACACCACTGCTTTGTCTGGAGTTCATCGATCAGGTGTTGCCATTAATATTTTCTTTGGTGAAATGGTTATGCAATTAGAGAATAGTTATTGCGTGTAATTAGGAGATGTTACATATTACTGTGCAACACAGAATAGTTATTATGTATTAAAACAAGCAAATGGGTGGATATTGCACGTGGTTATTTGGAGTTCTGGGCATTAAAACCATCAGTGTTCATTTTTACCTCACTGAACAGAATCACAATTCCCTTGGCATGGCAGATAATCCCTTTAAGCTTCAGTTGGCTCACACATGTACATAACTTTACTCAAGAAACACCTTTCCTCATCCCTGTTTGGTCACATCCCTGCTGCCAGGCGTCCAGCCGGACTCTGAAAACTAAATTTCAACATCTTCTCCCTATTACACTTCTCTGGCGCAGACAGGGGAGTTTCTACCTGTTGTCCCAGCAAATACCTGCTGGTTTGTTCTCCTTCCTGCGAATTTCCTTCTCTCAACTTCCCGTGTGGTTCCTCTCTGCCTTGGCACCTCAGATGACCTGAGCAGCTCCTTGCTGACATCAAACCTGCTGGCACAGGAGACACACATTAAAAAAAGAAAAAAAAAAAAAAATTCATTTTGATTTTTTAAATTTTTGTATTAACTTTTAAAGACTTGGGAATGTGTCTTTGGGGGAAAGGTGGGTGGTGATTCCCACTCAGGGCACGACCATTCCCTCCCTTTTTGCCCCTCCAGCCATCAGCATCCTCTCTGTTTGGTACCCAGTGATGGGAGCAGCCCCAGCATCCCCACAAGGCCAGGCAGGTGAGGATTTGACTGATTTAGTCGAGTTTTGGCCACGTGGCTCTCAATTTTCATGCCGAGGCTTCTCAGCCTCAGCGTTTACGTTCGATCTGCTCTTTGCTGGGCTGTGGCTCCCTCTGAGTGCTCAGGAAACCTGCTGGCCTCCCGCTGCCACTGCCTGCAGGGTCCCCAAATTCCCTGTCCCAGGTGGGACAGCCAGGGGCTGTCCCTGGCAGCCACAGGGAGCCCCAGGTGGGAGTCTGGGCACCCAGGCAGCACCTGGAGTTCATCACTGCTCCCCAGCCACCCCGCTTCTCCCACACCCCAAAAAGGGTCGGTTCTTGTCGCAGCTTTTGCTCCCCAATTTGTCCTGGTGCTCATTAAGCCCCTCAGAAGAATTTCACCCCCTCTAGGAGGGCAGAACCCAGAGGGATGCTGACCAGGGGTTTGAGTGATGGAGAAGGTGGGTGGTTCCCCAGCTCACAGGCCTGTCCAGCTCCTCTTCCTGTGGCAGATCTGTCCGGGAACATCTCCCTTCATTCCTTTTCCCTCTTTTTTTTCCCTCCTCTTCTCCTTGATTTGCTTCCCCATAAAGCCGTGTTTTAGGTTCAGGAGAGATCAGCCACTCAGCTGGTGACAGGGAGAGGTTGGGATTTAAAGGTCACCCCCTGCCACATACCCCACAGCTTCCCTGGTTTTAAACACAGCATTCCCTCCAAAAAAAACCTTGGATTTGCTCCTAAGGACCAGAAACCCCCTCTCCACGTTTCAAACGATCTGGCAACCCCCCCAAATTATCCAACAGAGGAAGCTGAGATGGGTTTTTGGCTCAGGGCGAGGAGTGGGAGGTGGATGGGGTCCTCCTGTACACCTGAATGAAGGCAAATCCCTCCGGCACTGCAAGGACTTTGGGACACCAGTGATGCCTGAAGTGTTTCGCTTTTATATTTCTTCAGATCCTGTACTGCATTCGTTTATAACCCTGAACTGAAACACGGGGTGTTGGTGAGCTCTCTTCACATTTTGGTCAGACAAAACAATCCTTCCAGGCCTGGGAACCAAGGACACCTCACAGCCTCAGGCCCCGAAAAGTATCAACAGAAATGAAGCGGGGAGGAATCTGACTTCATTACCAGAGCTATAATTGGACAATTAACCTCTGATATGCAAACAGACCAAACTTCTATCTGGCTGAAAAACTCGTGACTGTTGTCTGTCTTGGGTGGAGCCTCTGAAAAGCTTTTGCACTGCCCAAGGTGCATCTGTTGAAGGCCTTTAATAAATATTTATTCCTTTATTCCCTAACTCTGTCTAGCCTGTGTTCTAGGTAGCCACTCCAAGGCATCTCCAGCACCTGTGGCTCTGTCCAAGAGGATTTTTATCCCACCCCACCATGCCCAGGGCTCCTGCTGGGCACTCATTAGCAGCTCTCGCCTCGGAGACCTCCTTGGAGGCAGCAGCACCCCTGATGAGGCTCTAATTAGCGAGCTAATTGGAATCAGAGCGCTGTACAGACAGTCCCGATTTCCCACGGGCAGCCTGGCTGGGGGAGAGGGGCTGAGGAAATCAGGGATGAGGGGGTGGAGTGCAGGCAGGGAGGATTAGGGAGGGCTGTAGGGAGGGCTCCCAGCAGCTGCCCTTGTGGTTATATTTACAGTTATTGTGAAGAGGGAGATCCAGGTTTCCTCATCCCGCTCATTTCTGCTGGAGCCAAGAAGGGGTTGAAGCCTTGGAAGCTGCCAGCTCCTTCCAAGCCTCCAGTGAGTGGTGAGGAGAGCCAAACATCCTCTGAAATACCCACCCCCACATCTCTGCCTGTCCTGGAAGTCAGATCCCATGCTCCGAGGTTTTTTTTTTAGTCTTTACAGCTTCTGCCACCTCTCCTTGCTCTGGATCTCCTTCCATCCAGGGTAAGATTCCCTTTTAGGTCGAACTAGGAGAAAATTAGGTCTGGAACTGGGTGATTTTTAAAGTCCCTTACAACCCAAACCATTCTATGATTCTAAAAAAATACGGCATGGGCAGGTCTGGTTGCTCATCCAACATTTTTTTCAGCTTTATCTCCTTAAAAACTTTGGCTTGGATTCTGTCAGGGCCTACAGTTATCGGTAAATAAATAAAAATCCCAACCTGCACTGCTTGCTGCCCCGGGAAAGCAATAAAGACAAGGCCCAGCAACCCAGAGATGCAGGTACCTAATCATCTCTAGATAATTATCCGTAGGTAATGAGATATCCAAGCCCCAGCAGGAGCAGAGTGGGAATAAATCCCCAAGGGACATGAAACACCACCACCTTCCCACCCGGAACCACGGAATGGAGCGGACCCCCCCACCAGCCAAGAGGGTTTTTTCTCTGCCGAGTCCTTCCCGCAGCAAAGTGCTCTCCAAGGAACACTGCAAACAAAACGAATCCTGCTCTCCCAGGAGGAGGAATCCAAAAATAACCCCGCGGATGAATGAGCAGCACAAAGCCAAGCGCTGAGGCTCGGCTGGAGTTTGGGAGCTGAAAGCTTTCCAGCTCCATGTTCTCACTTGAGTGAGTGCCCGGCCATTCCCACGCCGTCCCTGCACTTCCCAATAAAAAAGCCGTGGTGTTTCTTTTTGCTTTCGCTTCCCACTATGGGAGGTGAGATCCTGCAGAACGCCGGGGGAGGAGGCAGGGAGGGAGAATCCCCTTGGAGCAGCCCCCATGCTGATGGAGCCCAGAGCAGGACACGGGGCTGGAGCCCAGGGCAGGACATAGGGCTGGAATCCAGGGCAGGACACGGGGCTGGAATTCCCGGCAGGACACGGGGCTGGAGCCCAGGGCAGGACAC
>WEKY01050501.1:0-16315 GCA_013390045.1 Picathartes gymnocephalus
TAATAATGATAATAATGATAATAGCCCACTCCAAACTGATAATCATGTTATTAAGAAACAACATAAAATTATACCTTGTTATTTTAAAGTTATAAAATAAAGTCATCTACTAGTGCATATCTCTTGTGCAAACACAGTGACAAACCTAAATCTTATCCTACCAAAGAGTCTTACTCATAACCTCAATTTTACCTTTATGCTACTGGATAATTTCTCCAAGAAGCAGGCATTGCTGTTTTCCCCATTCTTCTTTGCTTTCATTATCAACTTGAGACGCTTTTCACAGCAAGTTCTGTCTATGTATTTGCATAGGATTTTCCAGAGTACGTATATCTGCTCTACTGAAACAATAGTAAAATATTTGACATGAGCTTCTCAGCCATAACTGGATTAGAGGGGATCATTAATCACACAGGTGAAACACAACATACCTTCAGAAACAGAGGTGTCCTATTCTGACAGTTACCACTGGGAGTTTCAAGAAATGTTTGAATTCGCTATCTACGCTTGTATGCAGAACAAACTAACAACACTCCTATACAGACAACAGAGGCCAAGTCATCACTGCCTAATGCTGGCTTCCAAAACGAGGAAGACAAAAGGGCGTGTCAAAGGTCATATGTAAGGAAGTACAGTATTGACAAGAAGCTCGGACACAAACATGCCTTGGGATAAACTTGGAGACACAGAAATTCAGTGTATAGCCTTACCTGTATTCTTCGTGTCAGTGCTCTGTCAAGAAAGGAAGATGTAATGTAACAGTCTTCTGCTGAAGTCATTTGCAGCTGCGTATCAACTAAAATTTATGCTGAATAAATGCATAAACATGGATGGCCACACAAAGATCAGAAGAGAGAAGGTCCAGGTCAATATCCACTATTTATGCAAATCTCTGCACATGGTTACCTCCTACACATAGTGTCTGTCTAAGTGATGACTAGTATGTTTCCACAGAATCACAGGGTGGTAAAAGTTGGAAGACACCTCTTGTCTAGACCACTCATCCTGCTCAGGGCAGGGTCATCTACAGCTGGTTGCCCAGGGCCGAGTCATCTGGTTTTAAGTATTTCCAGTGATGAAAACTCCACATCCCCCTTAGAGCAATCTGTTCTAGACTTCAATTGCCATTAGAGAAAGAAAACAATCAAACAAAAACTTTTAAGTAGAACTTCTTCGTTTTCAGTTTCTGGCCGTTTCCTCTTGCCCTCTCACTGGACAAAACTGAAACAGGCCTAGACAAATCTCTTTCAGTTCTTTCCATCCCATACACATTGATAAAATTTCTCCTGAGCCTTCTCTTCTTCAAGCTAATCACAGAAACTGAGTTTTAAAATTCTGATTCCTAATCACCTCCAATTACCTAGGGAAATGTGTTGGTGCAGGAACTGATTTTAAAAAAACCTGACCAAACAAAAAGCTTTTACACGCTGAAATTTGAGGTTGAAATGTAAACCTGCACTGGGACATCTCACTGACAAAAGCATACACATTTGCAGTGCAGACAGTCTCGTGTTATAAGCTACGCTTTCCAACAGTGAATACAATCCTATATTGTATCCCTTGAGAGCAGTGATAAAGTGTACTGACTTGATAACTGGTTTAAAGGAATGCTGAAAACATAAAAAGAGGAAAGAAATACATGAAGGGTTTCCTTTAAAGGAGACACATTAAGATCAATTCTTCATTCTAAAGAAATGAAATCAAGCATAACAGTAGGAATGAGAAAGGAAATACAAAGAAGATTCTGTAAGAGATTTAGTTCAATAAATTAAGCTTCAAAGTTATTAAAAGACAAGAATGATCAAAGATGAAGAATGAATGCTCACTAACAGAATATTTAGCTAAAAACAAATGCTTTCAACCACGCAGAAATCTGGATAAAAATTACTGCAGATACTTATAGGTAAATACAGCTGAGCAGACAACATAAAGCTGCTGTACTGTATAGAGGAATTATTTATCTTTCCAACAGCATAAGCTATTGGGCATTTAGTTCTGCAGAGACATAAGAAAAAAAGCATGTCAAATGTTCTGCCTGCTCGCCTTCCTGAAGACTTCTTCTAAATGGCTGTAAATAAACTCATCATAAATTATCTGTTACTAATGATAAGACGCCTACCCAGATTATATACAAAGCAAAGGAAACAATTTTTAACATCACATCTTCAAACTCCTGCTTGAAGACCAATGGGTTAGTTGCCCAGCTGAATAGCATGGTATACTTTAGACTGGCTTCTTTAATTCTGAATTAGATACAAATAATCCCTTTAATTGTAAAGCCCTGGTCCAGAAGAAGTATGTAGTGAGGCCCACAACTTCTTCCCTTTGCACTTCAACATGCATTAATAAATGTATTAGTAGTTGCCATATACTAATTCCTTGTAGCTTATAACTCTTCTTAACCCATTTCTAGATGTAAGGCAGTCAGATCTTTCAAGAAACTCAGTGCTAAAAAAATTATTTTACTGTGTATTTACCAAGAAAACTTTGCACAATTTGCCAGTATACTAGAGAAGGCACAATGCCTGTAACCATTACTAGCCTCTATTTACTAACATCCTCCAACAGTTCATGACCTAGTATTTCCAGAATCAGAACAGGATGGGATTCTTTAATACTATACTGGAAAGCTACTTTCATTATGTCCATCAGAGGTACACTGCCAGTATGTCAAGCTGTCAGTAGACTCTCTCACCAACAGCTGACTCCAAGTGTTGCTCATCTCAGGAAAAAAAACACTTCATGGAGCTCCAGAAGGAAACTTTCAACTCCATCTGTGATAAAAGGCATGTGTGTTTTCTTCAACAACAGAAAACCTACGTACACAAGAAATACCAGGAGAAACTTCTACATGACCAAGCAGGCTATAAATGTTGAAGCTCTTTCTCTTGTCTGAAAGGACACAGAGCTATCTACCTCAACAACTTGGTGCAACATGACACTGAGTAGATATAAGAAAGTTTTCGTCTCCCCATCTCTTTCTCTCTGCTTGAATTTTCCACGCTAAGTCACCACTAACAGCCTCATAATATGAAACAACAATGCAGGTAGAAATTTATACATCAGTCACCTACCTGAAAGTGATAAAAGTTTAAAGCAAAACAGTTCAGTACTACAGAAAACTGCCTCATTATGCAAAACTCAACCTTATTTTTAGATTCCATCTGATATTCCCTTGTGTTACACTCCACTTGGCCTAAGCAGAAATTAATACAGGAAAAAGGATCCAAACCTGGAGATTTACGAGCTGTGTTTTTGAATCATCTTTTTTTTGGTGTCTTTTCAACAGCAAACTCTATATAAGTGTTAAAGAATGATGCTGCCGTGAGACTTAGAGGAGCACAGTCATGGTGGGGGTTTCTAGTAGCAAAGCTGGAGAGCAGGAACACAGCAGCTTCTAAGCTTCCTATTCTTTTAGTTTTTAATATATACAACAGTTTAAAAAGAAAAAAAAAAAAGAAAAAAGAGAAAGCCCAAGTAAAAACAGAGCTTTTCTCTTTTTTTTCTTACTTTATCATTGTAAGGCAGCATTAAGCACCCTGTACAGATAAGTATAGGATCACAGAATCCCCAAATAGTTTGGACTTGCAGGGACCTCAAAATACATCTAGCTCCTACCCACATGCCATGAGCAGGGACACATTCCATTAGAACAGCTTTCTCTAAGCCCCATCCAACCTGGCCTTGAAGATGAAAGATTGCTGTACAAAGCTGCATACATTACAACGTCTCAAATTTGTCAGTCAGTGACTTTAAAGTAGAACAATGCCCACTTAGCTTTTCTCAGTAGAAGGTGAAACAGTGTCACCCATTGTTTTTCCAGAGTATCCCCTGCTGCAGAAAGCTGAAGAAAGCAACGCTGGTACTTCACATTCACTGAAGGGGCAGCTCATGCTAAGGTTTCCTCCCTCACTCCCAACACTGGGTTTTACTACTTGGGTGACACAACTACAGTGATAGTTCACTCACTAGGAAAGCTGCATGAAGGAAAATTCTTTGAAATTGTTCTACTAGAGCTGAAGCCTCAGGATAGACAAAAGGCTGAATCACAGAAAAATTAGTGATTTTTATCCCTGGGAGCACGAGTTCCTTTGTACCTGTCAGTTTTCACAGTGACTAGTTGTATGCAACGCCAGTCAATCTCAAGTTGAAGAGTGTAACATATTACACCTGTAATCAGTTATGTAAATTACACACTGTAATACGTTACGTTACTGTTATGTAAAATTACAACTGTGAAAACTGCCATAGGGTCAAAATATGTGACTGCTTTTTTTCATATAATTCCATCCATTTTTTATCATCCCTTAAGGAGACCAGACAAGTATCAACCACTCCCTCTTATACTAGGTCATTATCTATAATCAATATTCTTACCCAGCAAGTTTATCTTCTGTTACTACAAGGAACATTTATGTAATCCAAGGATCAGCAGTTATCAGAACTGGTAACAGTCATGCATTGTTAAGACAAAAAGACCACTTAAGGACTTGTCTTAAAAAATAACTAGTGCTTGTACACATCTTACTTACCTTATTTCTTGATGGTGGAGAAAGTGGCAACGCTTTCCAACATACCAAAGTACCAGTCAAGTAAAAGTCTACAACTACTTAGTCTTCCATTAGCAAAATACTTTGTAAGCCACTTTACAACAGAAGTGGGCTGTTGCTCATACTGAAGAATGTGCAGGCCAGTAATTCAATGATTCACTACTCTGTTTAACAACAAATTACTCGCCTCTTCACAAGAACACTGGAAAATTACAGAAAGGTCAAGTAGAGTGGATGAAATGACATAAAATCCTAGGCACATTTAGTTACCTCAGAACCAGTTACGCTTTGTTGATAGCTAAACACCCCTAACTAGTCATTATATCTTGGCAGTTCCTGTTTCAATAGGACAATAATGTTTTAAACTAAAAGATGGTTGACTAAGGCGAAACACACTAAAAAGTTTTTTACAACAAGCATGGTAAACTGGCTTTCTCAGAGAGGTGGTAGATGGATGCCCCATCCTTGGAAACATTCAAGGTCAGGATGGACATTGGTGTGAGCAACCTGATCTCGCTGAAGGTGTCCCAGCTCACTGCAAGCTCAGAATAAATGACCTTTAATGCTTCCTTCCAACCCAAACTACTCTATGATTGTATAATGTTGTATTTTACAGATCAGACATCTTAGCTGTAGCTGGGGCTCAGCTGTGGTCTATTAAAACACTCATAAGACACCCAAGTATCAGCAATGAAAACATCAAGATACCAACAACTGAAATCAAGGACCCACACTAAAGGGAAGCTGTAGACTCCAAATTCATTTGAGAGTTCTCTCCGTGGTTCTGGAGGTGACAGCTTAAAACTGTGTATGCATGCTCACAACACAATCTTTGCAAGCAAGTTTCATCATGTTTATACTACCATGTCTAAAGATTTCTCTTACTATGTAACTAGACTGCCAATCATTCATTAAGAAACACTATTCTGAGCTCACTTTCTCTTTAGAATGAATAAGCACTTAACTCAGGCACAAAATTACAAATTTATCACTGGTACTGAGGATCAAGACAGCTGTTTCCTAGTGATACTCAGATGGTAATATGCCACTTTGTTGTGACAGTTCA
Source organism: Picathartes gymnocephalus (assembly GCA_013390045.1). Lineage (NCBI taxonomy): Eukaryota > Metazoa > Chordata > Aves > Passeriformes > Picathartidae > Picathartes > Picathartes gymnocephalus. The sequence continues at coordinate 5,617 of WEKY01050501.1, forward strand.
GCATGGACCTGTGGATCTGCTGAAAAAATAAGCTCACGTGACACTAAATTAGCACAGTAGGCTTTTAAGAGTAAATATACGAAAGACTTTAAGGTATTCCAGCCATTTATTTCCCAGTGTACAGCACACATTAAAAAAGAAAAAAGGCCCAAATAACGTAAAATATGTATATAGTGTTTGCTAGACAAATACCTGACCAAAATCAAGGCATAGTACAGCTCATACTTCTTAGAGTCACAATGAAGTTCAGGCACATACTTTACATGTGGTTTAATGGTTTACAACTCTTTTGGTCTGTTTAGTAGAAAACGAACCAACTGAAGCAGAACTTCATCATTAAAGCCTTTCACATTACCATCTTCCACAACATCATACAGCGCTTTACTGTCTGTAGCCCAACAGATATTCTTTCGAGGGTTGCTTTTAATAGTTTCTGCAGATAATGCCAAAGTATTTAGCTGGTAACAAAAGAAAGCGAAATATTTTCCATCAGTCACTACTGCCTGTGATACAAAAGGACGGGTCACATCTGCTTCACTCCAGAATCCTACAAAATAAACAAATACAACAGGACTTGAGATTTCTATCAGCACACACACCTAAACCCTACTCCCGAAATATGGAAAAACTCTGGGAATTGCAGGAACTGCCTAGTAGGGAAAAAGTCCTGGCTGCTTTAGCAACACATGAATTTTTCATACAGAGTAACCAAAACACAATTACCAATAAAGGGCATGTCCAAGATCAGAACACAGTAGCCTACTTGCACTTTGTACACAGTTCCCTATCACCAGTTGATAAAAACCACTCGCTGATCAGCCAAGTGGCTTCTCCAAAACAGTTAAGGTACTAATGCATCCGAAGTCCAGCAAAGGAGCTAAGGGAAAATGTCTTTTTACTATTCCATGGTTCTCAAGAGGCAGTGAGCATTTGTATCAGGACAAAAGCACACACATGTGTATACATGAACATAACTGACAATAGTAATCAGACAGACACCAAGATGGCTATGTCAGTAAATACTGATGTTTTAAACAGACCCCACTGAGCGCTAACAGTACGTTAAAAATAATTACGTATTTATGCATGTGCACTAGTAGACATAGATTTTTTTTAAGAATATTACTATTATGTGCAATAATTCTAGAAACTGTTACGGAAGAAAAACAGTCACAGATTTGAATTATGCTGCTCTTACAACTCATGATGTGTTTACAGCTGTGACCAACTCTGAAGACAAGATTTACTTGACTTCAATATTTTACATTGACAAAAGCAGCTTTCTAATACACCATGACATAAAAAATATGATGCAGAGCCAGCAATATACACTATAGTCAAAGGATTTTCTTAAATGCGTTGTTTCTCAAGTGAAACTACAAGTCACCAGGTGTCTTCAGTAACACTAGGCACTAATTATATTTAGGAGAATAAGACTGAACTGGTCTAAACATCCAGGTCTTCTGGGATTTTTTAGACAAATATAGGCATAAAATTCTAAGGCTGCTGATGTTTTTCTTTCATTCCTAGTATTTTCATGTTACTGAAACAAGGGCTAAGCAACATAGCTGTTCCAGAAAAAAAACATAACAAAATTGCTTGATGTCTACCACATTTCCCTCTTAAGGTGGAAAGAGCAAGTGAAAGCAACTGAGGTTTTTGCACAGGCTTACTGTTATGCATGAAAAAATATTTTTCTCTGTAATTAATTCCCCTGAATCAAAGTACTCAAAGTCTTAATTAACTCTTTTATTAATTCAATTACATTTTTAAAGACTTACTTAAAAGACAGTCTGCAGAAATAAAAGCACGAGGAAAAGGTGGTGGGGAGAAAAGGTTACAGAACTTTACAGTATGCACTCATAACCAGGAAAAATTTGTCCTGCCGACTGTCTCACCTTGATACATTGCTTGTGCTGCTGTCCAGGCGAAGAGACTTGCAATTCCATTCGATCGATAAACAACTTCGATCTGATCCTCGAGACGCTCTCTTATAAACCTCTCCCGCTTCAGCTTGTGAGGAAGAAGATGAAACTGGGTATGTCCATAACAGCATGGATCTGCCACCTTTGATCCTGTGCTCCCCAAAACAAAACAATCAGTCAGAGAGAGAACACTCTTCATTATGCATACAAACACACACATCTTCACCATTAGACTCTAAAGTTAGAACCTATATTGTAGATCTGTGAGGCGTTGCCAGCATCCAAAAGGCAGGAGTTCCCATGCTAAAATGCCTCTGAGAATTTTCCTGGGGATGTATCAAAGTTCAAAGTTTTGTGTCAATTTCCTATTCAACTGAACTTCTCAAAGCAAATTTGGACACACAGTACGCATGCACAGGAGAATACTACTCCCCATTGCCTAACTGACATGAAATCTCAATAGAGATCTATACACCACATATAGTTACAGATAAAAATAAACAACTTTTGGCACTAGTTGGCATTAGTTTTGGGGCTGGTTTGTTGTTGGTTTTTTTTTTTTAAAGAGTAGTTAATATTTCACAATTAAAAACTCTTACCTATAAATACCTTATTTTCATACTGCTTTTTGAACAATGGCAGTTTGGATGGCTTGTGATCAATAACAGGAACATCTCCAAGATCTGATTCCAGAGGTACAACCTTGAAGACAACAGAAGAAAGAAAAGCCATGCTGTAAGAACATTTCTGACATTAGGTCCAAAGTGATATGCCACTTTCTGGTCAAACAAAAAAGTGCAAGTCCTACTTATATACACCATACAGATAACCTTAACTGAAATTCATTTTTTTGAAAGGAAAGTTCTCATCTTGTGATGAGTGCTAGCAGAGTCATCTTGTATTAATTTTTCCACAACAAATATGTGATATAATGCTAAGGAAGCTGCCACTTGTCACTATCTTCTAACTTCCATAGAAAAAGAGTAAACGCATGTTTCTGTTTGTCATGGAAACTGGACAACAGTGATGCTCACTGGCTACACAATTACCATTGTTAAAACCCACAAGAAAAACATGACCGTACTGAAACAGAATATACTTCCACAGAACTTCAGCATTCAAGATAACAACTCTTAAGCAGTAACAACAGGCAGAAATGCTCCCATTCAAATTATATGTGCTTTTACTTCTCTTTTTTTTAATCTCCACTCCTATTATTCTCCTCCAGTAGGAACGTTCCACAGCACATTTCTCATTCCTGCCTCCATTTCCAAGCACAGAATGTTAAAAATTCAACTTAATTAAATATAACAACACACACTTTAAACTACAAAGAGGTCCAAAAGTTCAGAAGACCATCTCAATATCTACAAAGCCATTACCACAACACAGTAAGGGTATTAAGACTAGAAAAATACCTAAATGTGCTACACACTGATTAACTAGGTCCTCCACAGACTACCCCTGCATGGTTTCAATGGCTATCAGATACAAAACTGAAAGTGCATAGTATTAACTTGTTGTTGAAAACATCCAGACCTCAGAAAGCTGCTTTGGTACACGGATCTGGAGGTGTGGGTTATCATCTATCTGGAATCGCACAGGATCAACTCTACCCTTTCGATGTCCGTGAACAATAACTTCCTCACCGTGATGCCAGTAATAGTTAACTTCGGGATTTAGATCTGAAACAGAACAAGGAACACAAAAAACCAGTGATTCCCTTCTTGTATTTAAAACCTTTCCAATTCTTCTGTAGCAGCAGTCAGGCACAAAACCCAAAAGCCATGTAGAACGATGGAGACAAATGACTAGTGATGGTCTGAACAAGTGCAATACACCAGTGACACTCGTGCCAGCTCACAGACTGGCCCCACCGCCCAAGGGCTCCCACGTTTCTTCCCCTGCCAGCCCCGCTCCGTACCCAGCGAGGAAGCAGCCAGCAGTGGGTTGCGACCGGACAGGGAAGCGGCGAGCGTGGAAACGAGTTGCGTGAGGAAGGGGCCGGGCGTGTGATCCTGGTCGCGGTAGAGGAACGGCCGCTTCTTGTTCTGGTAGAAGCTCTCCTGGAGGAGAGCGTCGCAGGCGATAGAGCGCAGCTCGCCTATATCCAGATACGGCGCCGCTCCCGCCGCGGGCTCCGGGGTTTTCGCGGCCCCCGGCGTCTTCGTAACTCCGGGTGCGTCCGCAGCCCCCAGCGCTTCCGCCGCCGGCTCCGGGGCTCTGCTGGCGTCGGAAGTCGCTCCTGACGCCGCTACCGGGGCTTTCGCGGCCGCGGCTCCCGGGGGCATTCCCGGCACTAAGACGGTTTTTGTGAAACTGCGGTACCAGCGGTCAGCGTTGAGGGCGAAGGTCTGCGGGTACACCGTGTACTTGGGCCTCTGCAGCTTCCCGTACAGCCGCAGCTTCTCTTCCACCGTGGCCGCTGCGTGCACCCGCTGGTTGAAGCGCTGCAGGCGTCGCGACTTGGCGGCTTTGCTCTTGGCCGTGATGGACGCCACCACGGGCGGGTAGAGAGGGCTGGTGGGTGGCGAGGGGGCGCCGGGCACGGTCTCCGAGAACCAACGCCGGCTGGGCCGCAGCAGCCGCCGGGCCCCCAGCGCCGCCATCTCGCAGAACCGCGGGGCGGCAGAGGGGCGGTGTCTGGAAACTACGGCAGCTGATTGGCCTCTGGGGACCACGTGATAGGCCAGCCTTCCGGTCGGCGGGCGGGTTCTCCTGCAGCGGGGGCTGCCGGGCCAGGAAGGGGCGGGGGCTTTGATGTCACGTGGCTGGAGGGCGCCGTGCACGCCCTGGCGCGGCGCTGAGGGGCTCCTGCGCATGCGCAATAGCGGCAATGCGGCCTCTGCCGCGCGGGAACTACAGTTCCCAAGATGCTCCGCCCGGAAGTGCCGTCCGCGCCCAGCTCCAAGCGGAGCCTGCCCGTGCGGAGTCTGGTGTGACGTTGGGAGGGCCTGAACTGACTGGTCTGGAAAAGACCCCTGAGATCATCCGAGCATTAGCCTATGACCGAACACCTGAGGGCCACACCCAGTCTTTCGCTAAACACCTCCAGGGACGGTGACTCCACCACCTCTCGGGGCAGCCCGTTCCAGTATCTAATCACCCTGTGCGTGGAGAAGTTCCTCGGAATGTCCAAACTGAATCTCCACTGGCGCAGTGTGAGGCTGCGTACTCTCGTCCTGTTCCTCGCTCTAAAGGCTCGACGGAGCGTGTACCTGCTTCCATTGGGGAAGAGGACACAGCTTGGGGCCGGCTTTCCGCAGGCCTAGGTCCCGTGGAGCCCAGAGGAGGCTGGGCGGCCCGGCTTCCCTGTGCCGTGCTGCAGGGAGGGGCCGGCCGTGCGGGTACCCGCAGCGCCGAGTGTAAACTGAAATGCCTCCTTGTCACAGACATCACAGCCTACAACGTCCGGCTTTAATAAGAGAATTAAACTTTGCTCAAATATGATCTGTTACGGCCTTTGTTTGTTAAATGAAAGGAGCTAAAAGTGGCATACCGACACCACAAGAATGCCACAGTTAACTGCATGTTTATCTTAGAGAAAAAAAGTTGAGGATATTTCTCTTCAGTGGACAGATGAAGTTCAATATTTATTCTTAAAACTTTTCTTCTGTCGTTACTTTTTAAAAGGTGATTATTTGCAGTAGTCGTCGGAGATTGGTTGTTTTTTCCTGTACCTCCATGGAGTATGACTTAAGAGTGGGAGTGGAAAATAGGAGTGGGATTGGGACAGGAGACACATTACATACATCCCAGATACTCAGCTTTCTTTCCTCTGCTGCTTAGGTTTCTGCTGAAGTGGAGGAATCTTTGGAATTTAGAGGAATTTTTGGAGTAAATGGCAGAGATGTAAACACAGAGTTTAGATTGAGATTTAAAAAAAAATACAGAATATAAAACCATTGCCTGTAGAAATCGAGAGGAAGTAAAATAGAAATTAAATTACTGGTAATCCATAGCTAAACTGTTCTTTAGTTTACGATTCACAAGGTATGTTATAAAAGACAGATTTAAATGTTAAGTTGCAACTAAGTTTAGCATCAAGTATTTAAAATTTGGATGTTTTAATTTTGAATCCAGACACTTTTCACCAGATGGGTGAAGGGATAAGGCCTTGGATCAGATGACTGACCGTTTAGGAAGCAGCCACTCTTCCTCATCCCACACATTGCAGTCTCCAAGTGCATCCGAAAGCCTGTTTTCCTCTTGATTGATAAAGAACAGCAGCCAGATGTGTTCACAATAAAAATACTGAATCTCTTCCCTTGTGATCATAGCCAACCATGTCAAACTTACACAAGTTGTTAAGGAAAATCACCATGAACTGTTCTTAGGAATTTTGCTGGTGTATCCCCTCTTTCAAAACATGTTTCCTTTGCTGATTAAAAATGTTCTTCTCATTTCATCCTTAAATGTATTCATGGTCAGTTTATACCTGCTTGTCGTTGAGCCAACATTGTCCTTTAGTTTAATTAGCTTTTTGCTCTCTTCAGTGTTGGCCTTCTAAAATATTAATGGAGACCAGTCGTATCGCCTCTCAGTCCTCATTGACAGAAACTGAACAAGCTCTTCTCACACAGGCAGATTTCCATTTCCCTGATCATTTTAACAGCACTTTCTTGCATTTCCTCCAGTTTTGCATTTGTCTCAGGGATATGTGACCTTATTGAACCTATTTATTCATACAAGGGACTGTATTATCCATGCCAGGATTACTAACATTTTGCCACTGTTAAAAACTTTTTTCATACTGTTGTCAAATCAGAACTTCCTGCTTTGCAGCCATATGATATTGTGAGCAACTTTTGCATGGGATATTTTAAACCCTTAAGAAGTTCAGTACAGAAACTGAATATAACTGATGAAGTAACTGAATTTTTAAAGAACCATTTTTATCTTATCTACTTCATTCAAGGGCTGATACTGACTGTAACATTAGATAAGAGATGTCAAGAACCAGTGCTACGCTTTAACCTCTTAATATTCCTCAACTACTGGTGTTTTCATCTTGGTTTAATTTTATTTGCTTGGCATATAGTCTAGTATCATTCATCTTGAGGTAGGAGCAGTAAGGGCTTGGACAAAATGTTCCAATAGACAGCCTAGTTAAACGTACTTACATGCTTTGCTGCCAGCTCTGTCATAAACTTTGGTAGAAGTGTATTACGCAGCCATAGATCTCTTAGTTAGAAGAGGCAAACTGACCATTCAAAAAGGATATATTTTCCTTTACTGAGATAACCTGCAATATTCAAATTATCCTAAATCTATAAATCCAGAGCATCTTTGTAATGGTTAAATGGATGCTTAAAAAGAGCCTGGATTAGGAAGCTTACCCTGCCTAAAATGTTCAGAACAAATGCTAAAGTGAATGTCACAGCCTTAAATTTCTAAAATTGAAACTAGAAAAAAAAACTGGATCTCAGTTCCTACAGGAAGGTCATTAGGGAGTGTCAGTCTGAAGTCCAGAAAGTAGTGCAGTTCGTCATATCCGTACTTAGAGTATCTATCTGTGAGTGACTTAATGCCTAAAGAGAGGATGCCAGCTTCTTCATGCCTGCTTCAGATGAAATTTCTACGTTTAGAATTTTTTTGTTGTTATTGTTTTATTTACAGCCTTTCCCAGCTTAGGTATCATCAGTGGGCTGTGTGCCTCATGTAAAACTCCACATACTGCAATAGACACAGTCTTAAGTATTGAGATGTTCATTATTGTCTTCACTAATCGATATCTGTGGATAGAAGCATATTTCTTACATGATTTCCAAATATTTTTGTAGGAATATAAAATCCATTTTACAGAATGAAGTCTTCTATTATTCATCCTTCAAAATCAAAGTACTTCTAGAACTGGAAAGCACTCCAAACAGAATCAGTTAGTAACGCCATGCTTGACTGCCTGGGGTGCCAAGGCTGCGCCGATCGAAGGTGACTCCTCTGGGGATTCTCGCTGATCCCCAGAACCCTATCGCAGCCGCAGCTAGCAGAGCTGATAGCAGCTTAACAAGCAGGTGGTGAATGCGTAGAGAAGCAAAAGCAGAGAGGACTCAGTAGTCCTATATACCAGACCAGGGTTTATTTGGCTGATGGGGAGAGATTGAGTCTAGCCACAAGGAGTTTCGCAGAGAAGGGTCAAACCTCCTATGCTCTGGTCCAAGAGACCCCCAGAACAAAGGTAACAGGGGATTTCATACTCCCAGGGTCTGAGGGGTGGGGACACGAGCATAACCAATCGGGAAAACCCAAGGGTGTGGTCCGGGGATGAGGGACAGGCTACACAACGAACGGGAAAACAGGGAAGGGGGAATACACCTGTAAGGGCCAATGCATAACGAAATAACAAGGACCTTTCCAGAACTCGGGGCAGGGGTGAAAGGAGAGTGACAGGAGAGAGAGGGAACCTCTCGCTCAACCAGAGGAGGGGACAGATAATTGACAGGGAGAGCGTACAAGGTATAAACGGGTACGTAGAACGAACCAAAGTGCAATTAACTAATAAAAATGACTGCAACAAGTTAGAATTAAGTTTTTATTATATTTCAGTTGCTATTTTCATGTAGTTCCTCAAACATATTCCTTTTTGAGCTAAAGTTGTCTATGTTGGTCTATAGATCAAAGATCACACCACACACCCACCACCACCCACCACCAGCCCTCATCTCCATTTAAAGTGAAATCAAAGCATCTTTGTTACAGGACTGTGGAAACAAGAGGGGGGAGAGGGAGGAAGAGGGGGGAAGATACGTTTCTGGCCCAAGCTTCATTTTAATTAGGAAAACAAGTTAAATAACTTCAAAGGTGGTCCACTTTCTATTTCTCACATGAAAGCCCAGAGTCCAGATGAATTTAATGAAAGCTCCTTGTTTCAAAGGAAGGAGCCTTCCAACTGGGAATTCAAAAGGTGCACAGCACTTTCTTCCCGCTGTGGCTTTACATGCCATTACAGCAGGGCAGTTGAGAATGGTGATGACATTTAAGACCAGTCTGGCTTCATACTGCAGTATAGATAAAAGCTTATCTTGAACACATGCTTTGACAAGGCTTAGTTTCAGTGCCTTGATGTGGTGGCCTACAGCTGGTCTGTAGGCCTCACAGCTGTAAATAATCCCAGCTTTATAACTGAAATGTGATCGGTTATATAATTACTAGTATGGCCCGTTGGAGAGCAGGCCCAGGCTGTTACGGGTTCAGGCTGCCATTGGCTAGTTGGCCGGCTGGCAACTAGCTCTGCCAATGAGGATCGAGAGCACGTACCTCTGATCTGTATATAAGGAGAAGAGGTCTTAATAAATCGGGCTGTTGTTGTATGATCCTCGTGTGTGTGTGACCTCCCTGCCTCCTACATGTCACTGCCATAACTTGTGACCCCGACGTGATATCAACAGGCCCCTGAGTGAAGAGTGAAGGAGGCAGGAAGGCAGCAGAACAGCTGCCTGCAGCATGTAGAGCTGCTACCCGCAGTGTGTAGAGCTGCGGAGCCCCCTGGCGAAGGCAGCGTGTAGAGCTGCAGAACCCCCGGCGAAGGCAGCGTGTAGAGCTGCGGAGCCCCCTGGCGAAGGCAGTGTGTGGAGCTGCTACCTGCAGCATGTAGAGCTGCAGAAGACGGTGAGGAGAACCGTGGTCTGGACCGCCCCTCCCCCCACTGCCTCATTCTTAGAGAGTTTTAAGAAGAAACTGCTGGAATGGGAGCATGGGGCTCTACACCAGAGGAGCCTATTCTCCAGGTATGGACAATCATGTTAAGGAAATGAGGTATAAAGTATGACGACCAGGCTTTAATTGCCTTGATAACGTGGTGCAAAAACCATGAGCTAGACACTACTGAGGGGCTGCTTTAGATTTTAAAATGTGGGACCGGGCTGGCGGGCACATACTTCAAGCAGGATCCATTGGAGACCAGGCTGCCATTGGCATTATGAAGCCATGGAGACTCATAATGGACCTGCTGAAGCAGCTTCAAGGAGCGTGGAACACAAGGGTGACAGAGGAGGCACCCCACCCAGACTCCTTGCGAGATGGGTGAGGAGAACCGAACATCGGGAGAGCTGGCGGGAGGTGTGGCCGTTGCTCTGAGCGCACTGGGGAGAAAAACGGCCATGCGGGACTGTGCGGCCGCGCTGCTCCAGGACGCTCTGCCGATGGAATGCCCTAAGGCCGGGTGGGACCGAGCCGCTGCGCTGTGCCGGGACGCTCCGCCTGTGGAATGCCCTAAGGCCGTGCGGGATCGNAGGGCCGTTCGGGCTCGAGCCACGGCGCTGTGCTGGGACGCTCCGCCTGTGGAATGCCCTAAGGCTGCACGGGACTGAGCTGCTGTGCTGTGCCAGGACGCTCTGCCCATGGAATGCCCTAAGGCTGCATGAGACTGAGCTGCTGTGCTGTGCCAGGACACTCCACCCGCAGAATGCCCTAAGGCCGCGCGGGACTAAGCTGCTGCGCTGTGCCGGGACGCCTCACCTATAGAGCACCTTGCAGCCGCTAGAGACTGCCTTGCCACCCCGTGCCTGGACATAAAGACAACGGGACACCTCCCAGCCAAGCCCAGCTGCCTGACAGTGGAAGTGGAACCTGACAGTAGAAGAGCCTTGTCTAGCGCCAGAGCCGATCTGTGGACAGATCCCGGAGATACATCGCTACCGGCGCCCGGATACCCAGCGACTGTTACATCTGGAAGCTGCAGTGGGCTGCAGGGTCCAAAAGTTGCTGTCACTGTCACACGCGCGCTGCTGCTACCAGAGTTAGACTCACCCGTGGAACACCCACCAGTTAGGGGC